>LOJH01028589.1:0-17694 GCA_001685095.1 Ellobius talpinus | reverse complement strand
GTAAACAAGAAATAAGCAACTTCCAAAACTCTAGAAATGACAGAGACATCTCGGGACCCTCCTCCATCACTCAAGTTCTCCTCCCCCATCCTCTCCTGCTGCCCTTTTGCCCTCCCTTCTCCCCCCACTCCTATGCTCCCAGTTTTCTCAAGAGATCTTGTCAATTTTGCCACTCCAAGGGGGATCAATATATGTTTCTCTTAGGATTCTCCTTATTACTCAGCATGTTGTTTTTGTTTGATTGTAGAAGGATTTTGGAATTGTGTGCCAGAAAAGCCATTGAGTCTTCAAGGCTGGGTGAGTTGTTTTGTGGAGGTTATAAGATAGGAATGTGAAGAGAAATGCCTTAGATGGAGGCCTGGCTTGTGACGTTCCACGGGAAAGTTTCAGAGTCTCTCAAAACTCCATCAGGGACTTTGCACACTTTAAGTTAAGAAACTGTAGTTCTGGTTACATGGAGCTCAAAAATCAGCTGTGATTAACAAGAGACCAGAACCATTGAGTTAAAAAACCATTGCTTTGCTGGGTTTATCAACACTGGTCAGCTGGAGTTAAAAAATTAGAAGTCACAAGAAGAATCCAACATCATTAAGGTGAAATCTTCTGGGAAGTGTTTTCTCGGTCTCAAAACCCTGAAGCTGTGCTATAGAAATGGCCAAGGTCCTATCTTCTGCTGACTGCTGAGCTTGGCAATGGAATAGTCACACTGATGGTACTGGTTTTGAAAGAATAAAGAGGTCATGGAGATTGCTGAGGCTTTAGACTGTGTGGCAAGCCTTTAGTCTCTAAGGAAAGTATAGGAGAAGCTATTGGTGAAGGTGCAGCCAAGTTGCAACTACTAACTTCTTCATTTAGCCATGCCAGTACTATGAGTTGACCACCAAGAACAGCAGCAGTGGTGGAATAGATCCAAGCTGTGTGTAATGCATAGGGCAAATCCAGAGAAGTGAAGGAAGCCCTTTCTAGGAGACCAGAAGACCATGAATGGATCTCAGTCATCGAATCTTTTGTTATTACTGCATTTGTCTTGTTTTGTTCAAATTGTGACGATGCCCTGGTTCTTCCCTCTTGAAGTAAGAAATCATTTGATTTTATTTGAGGCTACAGTTGAGAACTTAAAGTTGGGAGTCTTTGGATTTTAAACGAGACTTCTGATTTTAAATGAGATTAAATTTAAAGTGTTTTAAATTTGTAAGAATGGGACTTTTAAGTTTGAGAATGTCTTATATTGTGATATCAATATTAATGTGTAACTTGGGGATGAACAAGAAAAGAAAGGTTGTAGCTTAATAGTGATGTGTTTGGTTGTAAAGCTAACAAAGAGTCAAGATAAAATCATCTAAGCTCTGGGAGGAGAGAACCTCAAGGAAGAAAGAGCTTCTGTAAGATCCAGCTGTCCAGAAGCCTATATGGCATGTTCTTTGTGATTGAAGGGTGAGGGCCCAGCCCATTGTGGGTGGTTTTATGCCTAAGCTCATGGTCTTAGTTTCTGTAAGAAGGCGGGTTGAGCAAGCCAGTAAGCAGCACTCCTTCATCACATCTACCTCAGCTCCCGCCTCCAGGTTACTACCCTGACTGAAATAAACCTTTTTCCTATCCAAATTGCTTTTGGTCATGGTGTTTCACCACAGCAGTAGGAACACTAGCAGATAGCACCAAGTCCAGCACAAAATGAAATAGATATTAGCTGTGATTAATTTTTGTCTTTTTTTCTCCACCCCTCAGGGCATCTGTGGAATATTTAAATGGTTGGTGCTAAGATAATGATAGTCTAGTTGTCTATCAACCAATGGTCTTTTTGTTAATAACTGCTAATATAGAATTGAACTATTTTATCCTCCACTTGCTCAGCTAGCTTTCTTGTAGAAACCAGTACCACCAATCTAGGGTGGTACCACCTGCTATGGAAAGGACCCTCCCTTAACCACTCATTAAAAATGTGCTCTGAAGCGCAATATTATGAAGGCATTTTCCAAATTAAGTTTCCTTCCTCACCAATGACTACATCTTGTGAGAAGTTGACAGAAAAATAGCCAGCACAGAAGTTATCCCTATCTGTCGCAGAGGGACATAGAAGGATTTAATTTCATAGTGGTTAATATATCTCACTTTGTAACAAAATATGGATGAGGATAGATTGGGAAACACTACTGGGCACATTTTAATGGATCCAGTAATTTTGATCAAATAATGTATGTTACTTTAAATCCTTTTAGTAAGCAAATAAATATTTTTATTTTTTATTCAGTTTATGTATTGGTTCTCTGTGTGCATGCATGCATTAGAGTTCAGAAGCTCATGGAAGCCAGGAAAATCATGTCAGGGCATCTACATATATAGTTGAAGGTGACAGTGAGCTGCCTAATGTGGATGATGGGAACAAATTTTGGGTCCGCTCCAAGGGCAGTATGTCTTTTTAGTTTTAAGCTGATCTACCTTTCCAGCTATCCCCAAAATTGTGACATATATATATCTATATATATATATATACCTTACAGCAACAGTATGAAATAGGTAATGTTACCAGTTCTATTATACAGTTGAGGAAACTAACTGACAGTATTAAAGCTGTTTTGGTCATATGATTAATGGAGAAAGCCCCCAGAAGAGTATGTTGTATACTTCCAACCAAAGGGTCATGGTTAAAATGCTGCTTTGTTGCTATGGACAGTTTCGTAGCATGATTTTATCTCATTCTCTCTTGTTAAAATATTCTTAAATATTAACATTTCTGTTTCTGGCAGCAGTTTTATAATCTCTTCATCATTTGTCTTTTTCTTTGTGCAGTGGGATGCCATTACTGAAATGGATGAGCACAACAGGCCCATACATACATACCAGGTATGCAACGTCATGGAACCAAACCAAAACAACTGGCTTCGGACTAATTGGATCTCTCGTGATGCTGCACAGAAAATTTACGTGGAGATGAAGTTCACACTGAGAGATTGTAACAGCATCCCATGGGTCCTGGGAACTTGTAAAGAAACATTCAATCTGTATTATATAGAATCGGATGAGTCCCATGGGACTAAATTCAAGCCAAGCCAATATATAAAGATCGACACAATTGCTGCTGATGAGAGCTTTACTCAGATGGATTTGGGTGATCGCATCCTTAAGCTCAACACTGAAATTCGTGAAGTGGGGCCCATAGAAAGGAAAGGATTTTATTTGGCTTTTCAAGACATTGGAGCATGCATTGCCCTGGTCTCGGTCCGTGTTTTCTACAAAAAATGCCCCTTCACTGTGCGGAACTTGGCTATGTTTCCTGATACCATCCCAAGGGTTGATTCTTCCTCTTTGGTTGAAGTGCGTGGTTCATGTGTGAAGAGTGCTGAAGAGCGGGATACTCCTAAACTCTACTGTGGAGCTGATGGAGATTGGCTTGTTCCTCTTGGAAGGTGTATCTGCAGTACAGGGTATGAAGAAATTGAGGGATCCTGCCATGGTAAGATGCAAAAATACAAATAATTTATCTTGTATCTTAAATTTTTTCTCAGAAGTTTTTGCTCATTTCCTAATCATTTCTCGTTGAAGAAATTGACTTATATTAACTGAAGACAAGCTGGTTTATTGTTTTCATCTTTCATATGGAAGTGATATAGCATATTTTTTCAATTATACCCTGTAAGTTCATGGATTCATATCATTTTTATACAGGAAAACAACACCAACCTCAGTGGATTACTGACCTTTGCTAGTAATAAGTAAAATTTTTACCAATATTAAGTTTTTAATTTTAGTAAGTTATTTAAATGTAATTGTTAACATAATAACATTGCAAAATACACTTAAATTTTAAATTATAACTTTCATATTCTTATCATGGGAGTGGAATAACTGATTTAAGAATAATTTTTCTCTCACATTAATCATCTTATGGAAACTTATTAATTAAATAAATATATATTTAACATTTTTACTTAACCTTAATAAAGACCATCTATTTACCTACAATGTAGAAATACTGTGATCGTTTTGCACACAGTGGTGGACCAAACATGTTCTAATCTCTGTGGTAAATTATTCCCAGGAATTTTTATCTTCTAGCACTATATTATATTTATTTACTAATATACTAGCATTACATTCACATTTGTTCAAAATGCTGAAAGACAGAAAGATGGGAAAGAAAAAAGATCCTCTTACATATGCATATGTTCTTACATATGCATATGTACTTATATATGCATATATAAATATTGAGCAATAAAAGTGAATATTCACAGGTTTAATCAATAGTGTACATGGGCTATTGATTATCACAAATTTCACTAAACTATTAACTGATGGTAATGCTTGGAGTTAGAAAACATTAATAGAATAGTGGCATGAGAAGATTTTTATCTGTTGCATAAACCATGAAACAGTCTCTACAATTTAATAGCTAAGATATTTTATTAAAATTAAACAAATATTAAAAAAACTAACATTTTTGTCCACCTATATCAAGATTTTATAGTAGAGAAATTATAAATTATCCTAAAAGGGATGGCCTATGAATTTCCTTTGCCTTAGAAAATGCCATAAATAAACACTAATTAACTCTTCAACAATTTTGGGAAAGCAAAAGAGCTCTGGATAAATATTATAAATCTAGGATTCTATGTATTTTTTAATATAACAAGATTTCTATGTGAAATTTCACTTTTATATAAGGAATAAACTTCCACTAACTGTTTGGCAGTTATGGTTTTAAGGAAAAGATAAATAGCATTAGTTTATTTTGAGACTGAGTATCTGTGTTTGCAGTGCTGGCTTTAGTAACCTTCCTCTGGTCATAGAAACAAGAGGCTCTGTGTACTGCATAGACACTCATCATTTCTAATAAGCATAGCAAAATGAGAATTAACCTTGGATGTTATATCCTTAAATTATTAACTAAGAAAACCCATTGACTTTATACATAAAGTAGTAATCATAATCGATATGAAGTAATCATAAAACTTCTAAATATATATATGGTTCCCACTATAAATAATAAACTGTTATTTTCAAACAAGTGGGAAACAGAGTAGATATAAAGATTTTTATAAAGATATGCTTTCCATTTTAAGCTGTTCATTTTCTTGAGCAATTTCATATTGTTTCTCTCTTTCCTACAATAATAAGACATATTATTGCTGCTATTCTCTGCCAACACTTTATATCACAGCCAAAGCTCTGAACTTTTCATAGCAAATGTCAAAGTATTCAAATGTATATGAATAAACTTATTCATGAACTTAGTATACTTCTATGAATTAAATGAGCACTTCAAACTATAAATTGACTACACGTCTAATGAGGTGGAAAAGAGAAGCATTGTTTGTATTTGACTTTATTGGTTTAGTTTATTTTGATAAAATACTAATTTATATTTGTTATTTTTAAATGTGTATTCTCTCAGTTACTCTTCTTGACGACATATGTGTAGGTTATATATTTCTTTAAGACAAAACAACACAGAACAGTTGGCCAGCACATCGATGACTCAGTATATCCCTGTAGTTGTTAAGCTTGAGACAGAAAAATGTAGAGCCTCCTAATGAGACTATCTGATTGCTTGACCAGAGTTGGAGTGCTTAAGATTATCTCTTCCTTCCCAGAATTATTCTCTAGGTGGCCTCCAAAGATTGCAGAAATTATCTTAAGCTTTCATACAACATTGAAGGATCAGAAAGAAAAGGCAGACAAAAGAAGTAAAGAAATATAAGGTTAAGCATTTTTCATGTTTCATGGGTGTAAAAGGGTAGAAGGAAGGACCTGTGAAGGATTAAATGGCTGATACTGTATTAACAAAGGGCTGCAGCTGTGCTACTGACCCTCATTCCACTGTTTCTCCCCCATTAATGTCCTCCCTTCCTTACATAAACCTGTGCTCCCATTTTATTGCATCATGCTGAAGCCCAACATAGCTTCATCAAAATCTATTTCAGATGAGAGTGAAATGCTATACTTGAATCTCCTCCTATATGAAAGAAAGTTTGTATCATAAGTTGACCTTGAAAGCAATTTCCTTGGTGCCTTCCAAAACCTTACTCCATCTCATTGTTATTCTACTCTGTATCACATAATCCATTCAATCCCAAAGTGTCCTGTTTATTGCTTACTGTCAACTTGACCCAACTTAGACTAACTTTGGATGAGGGACCTCAATCAAAGGATTGCCCAGCACTCAACCTGAGGCCACTGCTCTAGGATTGTATTTTTTTAAAATTGTTATGGGGGTGGGGGGGTCCAGCACCGTGCCTAGGTGAGCTATCATGAAGTTTCTAAGAAAGCTAGATGAGCAAGCCTGTAATCAATGTTCCTCTACAGATTCTCCTTGAGTTTCGATCATGACTTCTCCTAGTGGAAGAATAAGTCAAACAATCACTTCCCTCCTTTAAATAGCCTATTATAAGAATGTTTTATCAAAGCAATAGAAGAGAAAACTAGGACACAAAGCAAAGGTCATTTCAGTTTTTAACTTGACGTAATGGGAGTCCCTTATGTTCTTTAAATGATTTTGGAGGTCTGTTGAAAGTGACTATTCACTACAGCATTCAAAAAAACCTCACAATTTTGTCTCCTTTTGCTTTTTAACCTTGACAAATTTTACCTGTTGTTCTGACTTGCTGGTTTCGAACAATGTGTGTTCCTCATGTCTCTTAATGTTTTCTGTGCTTTATCTAAGGGCTTGGTTCCTTTATTGGTTGCGTTTTCAAACCATGAATTTCATTAATCTTACCTAACTAAATGTAATTGTTTATATAAGTTAGTTTTCCCAAAATTAATCCCTCTTCCTTTCTTCTGTGCCATTGTTTGTCATAATTATGCATGTGTCTCTTTCATCGCATCTATCAGATAAAAGAGTTGTATTTTAAAAATCACCTGTGCAATACAGTATAAGAAATGGCTTTCTGTGAATGACCACAAGGGAGTGAGAAAGGAATGGAGTAAGAGTAAAGCACATCCATCAGGTTACATGTTTCTCCTCATTATCTCTCAGTGCTTTAGATCTGTAACTGTCTAGAAAATGCTGCTATCCTTCATTTCTCTAATGGTAAGATGAAAGAATTGGAAACAGAAATGTTTTGCTTGGGATTGCAAAACAGCTTCTAACATTATATTGAGAACGGATGTCCAGCTCTTTCTCTGCTTGGCCTTTGCTTGAATAAACTTGAGAATTAGGGTCCGGCATGCAGCAAACCCACAGAAAGGTAATTTATAGTATAATTTCATATTGTCTGTCACAAGGAGATGCAGGGTTCCCTTTTTCACATATTTTGGTCCTTGTTAAAATTTAAGAACTTGACAAAATTTTGAAGTTTGAGAGACTAAACAGCAGGCCATGCAAGTTTGAACTCTTAGTAACTGCCAAGAGCAAAGATATAGACAGCAAAACTAAAATTATTTTTGTGTTAAAAGTCAAGGAAAGAGGCAGGCATGGTAGCAGAAGTCTAAGCAGATTCCTGGGCAGGGGATCCTGTAAGGGAACAGTCCCAGAGACAATTAGGGTAAGCAGGTTTTGTAGTTTATCTGTTGTCTATCCAAAAGTGGACTGTAGAAAGAGGAAGACAGAAGAAAGTTTTGCTTTCTGAGCTCTAATGCAGTGCCTTAGTTAGGTTCATTATTGCTGTGATGAAATCCCATGACTAAAAGCAACTTGTGGAAGAAAGGGTTTACATTACTCAATTTCACATAACAGCCTATCATCAAATGCAGTTAGGGCAGGAGCACATGCAGGGCAGAAACTTAGAGGCAGGAACTGATGGAGAGGCAATAGAGGGATGCTGTTTACTGATTTGCTCCCTATGGCTTGATCTGCCTGCTTTCTTACAGAACTCAGAACCAGCAGCCAAGGAATGGCACCACCCATAATGGGTTGGGCCCTCCCCCATCGATCAGTAATTTAAAAAGCAATGGCTTCCAGCCAGATCTTATGGAGGCATTTTCACAATGATGATGACTCCAGCTTATGTCAACTGATATATAAAACTAGCTAGTACATGCAGAAAGCTGAACAGCTTAGTGCTGACTCAATAAGCAACCAAGTTTTAAGAGTCTTCCAGAACTCTGGTTCTAGAAGTTGCTGTGTCAAGAAAATATTTACTCTTTCTTTTTCCTTTATCTTTTCTATTCCTGTTTCCAGGTATACCATATTCCTTTCTGTGTTTTTACTTTAGGCCCTTTCTTTGTTTGGAAAATACAGTATTCTCCATTATCTCTGGAGGTCTCAGTCCTTGTCTGGGCAGTAGAAGCTGCTATTGTCTCAATCTTAAGAGTATTATCAGACAGTGACTAAGCTCTTTGTGAAAGAGTTTGCTGACATCAACCATGATATTTGTGTCAAAGGATATCACCATGCTAGTATTTGTGTGCCCCAAAGGAATTCCTTGATATGGAAGGCATCTGTTATATACATCAGAAAGGATGTCACAGGCCTTGGACAATCCAGTTTGCACTAGAGAATGTTGGCATATCTAGTCACAGCTCCTAATTGCTATCTGGGAATGGCTGACTTTAAATGGCTCTTTCTGGTCCTTAACATCACTCCTAGCATGACCTGTCAAACCCACACCTCAAAGTCCACTGATGATACATATTTACTTATACTTGAGTAGTTTATTATGATATTGTATTCTAAAAGGTAGATTACTGAGTTGTGAATTTCCCTTTCCTTTTGCATAATATTGTTAACATAGACTTATACCCAGATTAGATGAGCAAAAATGAGAGCTTCACTCTGATTGTTGCTATATCAATCAAGTAAACAGAAATATGATTTTAAGTGTAAATTCTAAATTTTAAAACTAAATCCAAATGCTTCAAATTACTCTATTCATAAATTAGTTTTTCATGCTAAGTACCAACCTATTTTTCACAATCATTTAAACATCTTCCTAAACAAAACTGTCATGCTAGCATACTGTTGCTGACATAATTTTAATGTTTTAATTTAGTCTACTTTATGACATTATTTTTAAGATCTGAGCAAAATATTGTTGATTTTTAAAGTGCTAATTTGCATCCAATTGCTTTTTATTTCATCTATCCAAGACTATTACAACTATGTAAGAAATAACTGAAACCAATTAACATGCAAATTTGAATACAAGTTTTATTCTTTTATGTGTTCTGAAGTAACATAAATCCCCAATAAGCTCCTCATGAACATTAATTTAGGATAAACCTTATTGACATATTGATGTTAGTGTTGGATTATGCATCTGCTGCAAGAAGTAAGGTCTGGAGAGATCAAATGATATAATTCAACCAGTTTCATTTGGCAGTGAAGATTAAATTTCTGAAGTGAGATTCTCTTTCAATTGTTTTACAGTGTGTCTTTTTAGTCAGTTAGCATACACAGTATTAGTTATTAGCATGCATTCCCTGTGGAAGTGTGTTTTAGGAAGTTTGCTTCCCTATTCATCTATCTTCTGTACACTGTCCTGCACACATTAATTGCCCTGCACCCATTTCCTCTTCCCTGTGCCCTTTACACTGTCCTGCTCCCCCTCTACTCTCCTTTACTCACTTACATTGTCTTACATGGCTCTACACTGTCCTGTACTCCTCACACTGTCCTGTACTCCCCACACTGTCCTGTACTCCTCACACTGTCCTGTAATCCCCACACTGTCCTGTACTCCCCACACTGTCCTGTACTCCTCACACTGTCCTGTACCCCATTACACTGTTCTGCACCCCTGTACCCCTATACATTCCTGCACTCCTTTGTAGCCTCTACTCAGTCATCATTCCAATTTCCGTGTCACACACGTTATTGTACCCCCCTTTCTTTCACAGTACTTTTTAAACCCCTCTGGCCCTCTGCTCTACTACTTTATGCCCCACACACTTTATACTCACATATACACATACATGTCTACATTGCAAGCTTATATCCACATATGAGAATGGATTGTGCTTTTTGTCTTTCTGCATTTGAGCTAACCCTTTTAATATCACAGTTCCAAAGAGCACCCATGTCATGAGATTTTCATACTCTATTTTTTCTTAGAGCTGAATAAATTCTCACTGTGTCTATGTAAGTGAAATGTGCACTGTTAACATGCAGCATTGCTTTCCCCCAGAAAGATGCTCTTATTAATATCTCCTCTGAGGCTCTTTGACATTCAGAAGGGTAGAATGGTCGCCATACTCAGACCATTGCGTAATTGTTCACAGAGGTGAATGGGATAAGTAAGGCCTTTAGTGACATAGCTAGTTATCTGGACTCCCTGAGAGAGCTGGTATTAAGACCTCACGGCCCAGCCTCTTCTGCAGTTCAGAAACATTTATGCTTGCAGCTTATGATCTTCTGTCCCATCATGTTATCATAGATAACTGTGAGAGCAGAGAGCATAAAGAAATCCTAGGCACAAGGATTTTCTGGCACTAAACCAGGGAGTTTGAGGATATGATGTAAAGCTAGAAGTTGAAGTTGTTATCTGACAAAAAGGGCAGACTTATAGGACCAGACAGTATTTTCTACTGTGAAAGGTTCTCACACTCTAAATATAAACTCTGGCAATATAACATTGGATTCCTAACAAAGCCACTTTTCACTGAAGACATCCGAGGCTTTCAGCTCACTTGAGAAGAATATGAAATCAAGAAGACTGAATCTAAAAATAGAGTGAATTATTTCCCAGCAAGACAGAATGAAGTTGAGTAATTACAGTTAGTTCATTGCCACAGTCTTTAATATAAGCTAAGTGATAAGCTGACTTAAATTTAAAATATTTAGGAAGTTGTTTTAATCATATTTAACATCAATTTTAATTTTGATTTTACAACACTGGCTTGAAAGTTACATATTATATTTCTATAGAATCAATGTTTAATGTTTTAATACATGTGTTTCCAAAAGAGTTTAAATTTATTCAGTGTCTGCTCTCTTTTCAACCAGGAACTATTCAAATTATCTCTTCCCTTTGGAATATTGTCTAGAGTTTAATCTAACAAGTCTCCAACAATGTTAGCAGTTTCATTGGGTCAAAAGATAGAAGTAAAAGATAGCCAAGTAATCTTTATGCTTGCCACATCTTTTCTATGATTTTTTCTCCTTTCTTCTGGAAGTAAATATTCTTTTCATGAAGTATGTCCTGTAGAATTTCATTTGGCAAAGTGCATGAGTTGATACATTCCCTCTTTAATGAGAATTTGGTTTTCTTTAAGGAGTTAGAAAAAATTGGCTCAGTGGTTAAGAGTACTTGTGGCCTTTCAAGAGGTCCCACACTCAGTTCTCAGTCCACAAACGGTGATTCACAACCATCTGTAACTCCAGTTTCCAGGGATTTGACACTCTCTTCTGGCTTACTGAGGTACATACACACACAGGCAAACAATATATATAAAATAAAAATAAATAGTTTATTTTTTTACTACAAAAGATGCAGTTCAGTGACTATCATGTATGAAGCCTTGAATTCAATGTACAGAAACACAACTTTAATAACAATATACACACAGTTATAATAATGGCTCTCATCTTGGAAGATTTATTTTGGCACAGAATATTACATGACCATAATTTTTTCCTAAGTACTATGGCGATATTATTTCCTTTTCTTTATGCCCATGGTCGATCTAGGAGCTTTCCAATCGTTATTATGCTCAGAAAATTATCTATAGTTCCAATAATTTTGGTTTTAAGTTTCATGGCAATGTGACAAGATACTTTTCTTTTTCTGCTCCTTAGAAAAAGAGTGAGAAAGTGAGAAAGAGTGCTAGAGTGCTTCCTCCTATAGTTCCACAATTTATCTTAAATGTTCAAGAGAGACAGTATATCTCTTGGATTTATCTTTAAAACTCCATTTTGAATATTTCAGACTCATCACAGCCTTCAAGTCATGATTTTCTACTTTTGAATCAGCTTAGTTAAGGATTTATCTCACCTATTGAGATATTATCAACTCTTTCTTTAATTTTTGAGATTATGACAGAATTGTATCATTTCAACTTTTCTTTTCCTCACCTCAAACTCTCCCGTACATCCATACATATCTCTTTGCTCTCACTTAAATTCATGGCATTTTCTTCATTAATTTTTGTTACATGTATATAAATATACATATAAATATACATGTATAAATATTACATATATAAATATACATGTAACAATTATTAAGAAATATATACATACAGATATGCATATACATACACGCACACACACACATATATATAAAATACAACCTATTCATTTTGTATAATTGTATGATGTTATTTATGTTTATATTTTCAGAATTGGCTATTAAGGTTGAATAACAAAATTATGTGATCGTCCTAGAGAAGACTGTTTTTCCTACTATCAACATTCTTTCGTTGTTTATTATTTTTGTTTGTCTATTTGTTTGTTTGTGAAAGGCTGGGCATTTGAAGTCTTCCCCTTATCCACTTCAGCATGTCCATAGCTGTTGTCCTTGTTCAGATCATGTATAATCATCTTATCATGATAATTTTCATTTAATTTTCTCATAATTATTGTTTATTATTTCATTTCTGCTTACTTTATTTTAGATTTTCCCCTTTTCAGTCCTAGTAAGCTATTTTACTCCACATAGCCTTTTAGTTCACATCTGAAATGACTTAGAGATCTAAATCAATCCAAATTTAATATGGTGGCAATGTTTCTAGGCATGTGTCCCTTGGAAATACACCTTTTATGTCCATTTTTCTGAGAAATTTGCATTGTGTGTTCTGTTTCATTTGTTTCAGAACTTTTGTAGTTGCACCAACCCAGTTCCTTCAGACCAGAAATCAGAGTAGTGTTCCCTAGTGACAGGAAACAGTGACTTAGGGATCCAGAATCCTTGTATTTAAGAATTTGTATGTATATAGATTGTCTGGTACTTCACTGTGTTCAGCAGAGATCTTAAGAGGCACGTGTCAACCTTAATTCACATTTGAACAAAATGAGCAATGTATGTAACATATATAACAAATGAAAATCAGAGTGTATATGATTGCTAATGCTATAAATGGACTGGATTCTGATAAATGTTATCCAAAGCATAGTAGTCATCTTTCAACAAAAAAATATTATACCATATATGAGGAATTTTAAAGTTCCTGGAGAAAATCTCATATCAGTAATAATCTATAGCTTTCCCACTAAGTTAACATGCTTATCTTAATTTACCAAAAACCAAAAAGTATTTCCGTTGGGTTTAAGTGGATTTTGATGCCCTGTGAG
Source organism: Ellobius talpinus (assembly GCA_001685095.1). NCBI lineage: Eukaryota > Metazoa > Chordata > Mammalia > Rodentia > Cricetidae > Ellobius > Ellobius talpinus. The sequence continues at coordinate 4,526 of LOJH01028589.1, read as the reverse complement.
CCACACACTAAACAACAAACCATCTTTTTCTAAAACAATATGTGCAATGAGTAAATATAAAATTACCATCATGAAGTGGTGAAAACACCACATGTTCTCTCATATTTGGATGTTAAGGTGAATCTGACTATATAATGTTGATTGCTAGAATGTGGAAAGAGTGACAGAGAAGGGATCATGGGGTCTAGGAGCACTGAAGGACAATTGGATAGAAGTAAAACATTCTGATATTTGTTGCATGATAAGGCAGCTACCATTCACAGTTACTGGTTATATGTATTTATAAAAAATTAGAAACCTAAATAAATTAACTGTAAAAGGAATAATATTGAAAGAGTTGGCTGCTCCTTAGTAATAACAGTCTTCCTATGCAAGTGTTGTAAGTATCCCTAAAAGAGATGGCCATATATTCAATGATATATTTTTATCCATCATCCTCAATGGCCCATGGATCTTAAGTCTATGAATTTCTTTAATCCCCACTCAAAAATGACCATTTCTGAATCAGTATATGTAGCTGGATAGACTATTAATGTAGCCTGCTTATTGTGTATGGGTTTTGAAAATTCCAGAATTATTTTATAACTATAGAATCATTCGACTACTGATTTGTTGGTAGTAAGATCCAAAGTTTTAAAACAAGGGCAAACTTAAGGCTATGTAAGAAAAAAAAACTTGGGTGTGGTCTTTGTGTATAGTTTCTGACACTTGGAGTTGAAAGCAGATCATGAGAATTTTTGAACTTCTTGTTTCTGTACTCATAAGTCTCCTTAAACTTAGGGTGCCTACACTGAGGTTATATATTTAACTACAGGGTTGAAAACAAAGCAATGCTTGAGGGTTTTGTTTGTTTGTTTTATTCTGTTTTTAATTTGTATGTCACTTTTTGGTTTTTCAAGACAATTTGTATATCTTAATTTATTCAAAAATGTGACAGTCTTGGACTGCTTTCCTTGTTATTGGAGATCCCAGTTCATCAATAAGATTCATATATACCATAATCTCCATCTGTTTTGCCTTCTATTACAAATCACACAACTATTTTCCAGCTGCTGAACTTGTTTAATTGTACATAATTTAAAAGTTGAAGTATCACATGACCAGAGAGATAGCTAAGGGATAATGAGCACTTGCATCTCTTGCTTAAAACTCAGGTTGGTTACCAGCACCCACTTGGCAAATCACAACTATTTGTAACTCCAGTTTCAAAGGGTCACATTCCTGTTTTCAACTTCATGGTCAAGGCACATATGTGCAGACTTGCATACAGGCAAACAGAATTCAAATACATGTAAGATAAAAATAAATAAGTCTTTACAACCTGAGGCACAAATAAAAACTCTCAATTCTGGAACCTTATCATATAGAAGTTTAGCTTTCTTGTCTAATTATACTCTAAGGTGTAAAGAATTGCTAATATAATTCCTTCATACCCACACACACACACAGTAACTGAGCTGTGTCCTTTCAATCTCCAATTTTAGCTATCTCTTTGGAGTCTGTAATGAATGAATGAATGAAATAAAAGAAAGTGTATAATTAAACAGTTGTATTTTAATTTTTTATGTCTTAGCAGAAAAGCAACAAGCAGTGTAAAAGTTCATGTTATTAGCAGTTATATTAAGTTCCATTCAGCAAAGATAATCAGGAATTGTCTTTATAACCACATGAGTTGTTGACTCTGAGAGATGGGAATGTTCCTTAAAACCAAATAAAAGTTTGAATGAAAGTACAATAAATTAAATATTCAATCAGAATTCTCTTACAATATTAAAACTCATTCTATTTCCATAGAAGTTAATAGAATTTTCGAGGTGTCGTTATTTCTGTAGGCTTCACAAGTAACATGAGAGAACTACCAAGAAAATTTATCACTAAATTGTTGAGACAATAACAAATAAAAATTTAAAAAATTACTAGTATCCTCATTGTATCTGTAGCTTTTTAAAATAGTGCTCTGCTGGTAGTCATTGTTTTACTCCCTTGTGTCATGTATCACTATACAATGGAGCATTTTATTATTTGTTTCTTAGCATGCATGAATGAAAATTTATTGTGTTAGTAGCCAGTAACTAGTTCCCATCTGAGCTTAGTGCAAACTAGACATTCGTGAAATAAATATCAATAAATAAGGAACTATAAAGCTGTAAAGTTGTGCTACATTGTGGAAAATGGTGATTTTTCTATCATTGGCTGCTCTGCACAGGCTTTATCCCTATATAAAGAAGCAAGCAAGGCTAACAATTGATGGCAACTTTCAAAACCTGAAAACAGACTTTGTTTTATCTTCTGTAGCAGACAAGGCGAAAGCATGATTTATTCTGGTATTTGACAACACTAAAAGCAACTACTATATAAAGTCACAGAGATGTCTTGAAAGATGCAAACACTGTCGTGTTGGGCAGAGATAAATAACCACTGTCTTGGATGGATTTCTTTAAAAAAGAAAAAAAGTATTTTTGGTTGTTCTTGCAATGACTAATACCCTTATTTCTTTGTTTTACGTGTTCTTATTTGAAGTCTAACTGATAAACATTGTGCGTCATTCTTTTTCTGCTGAAGGAAACTGGACTTTTGATGTTGAATAATAAAATATTTCAGTTAAATTAAAAGTCAAAAGAGTTTCTTTGAAATACTTTAAAATGTAAATAAAGATGTATTGTGGAATTGTTTTTCTAATGTACTAATAAATTGATAATTATACTGTAATCAGGATAACGCATTCTTTAGTGGCAATTGTATATTGGTGCATTAATGAATCATTATAACTTTTTAATATGAACAATTTTATACAAATATAAATTATAAATAATTAAGCAATTTTCAAACTTTTATATAAAAGTTGAACAGATAATACCTATTACTTAGGTAAGTGACTCTAATTGTCATAAATTAGTCTTTAAGGAGTGGGGTGTGAGGTAAAACACCTGTAATCCTTACAATCATGAAACTGAGATAGAAATATTGGTAATTGAAAACTAACATAAGTTGAGATCAAGGTTAGTCTGAGTTATTTATGACATTGTCAATGAAACAAAAACAAAAGTTCTCTCAGATTTCTTGATATGACATTAAAAAGTCCTTTCTGATTTATACATTTCATATCTCATTAGTTGATCCATATTTGTTCAATAAAAATTTATTTAGGTTGATGGATTATTAACTTTAAAGAATATATTTTTCATTGATTTCACTAAAAGTCAGAATGAAACTCCTTTAATAATAAAAAACATTTTATTTGGAAGTTTGTAAAGAATATAGAATAATTAAATAAATATACTGAGTTCTTGAATAATATATTTGGATGTTATAAGTGTTAGTTGTTGTTGTAAAATGAACCACACTTAATTCTTGTTATTTTTATCAAATTTAGCTGAACAGAAATGAGTCCAAATTTATATGAAATAATAAATAAAATTAAATCTAGAGTATAGAAAAAGAACAATATACAAGCTGATATACCCAGGCAGATAATAAAATGCACTCTAGGGGAATATATATATATATATATACTGTTGAAATAACTTTAATCATCTTTTCCGTTATCATTTGAAAGACATCACCACTCACTAAATGGATGTTTTTAAATTGTCTCATTATAGTCTCGCTTGTCACAAAAGTGACATCATCTTTTATCTGAGCAGTCAGTCAGAACTTTTTTTTGCACAAATCTTACACAACTGTCCCAAATCAACATTACATAATTGAAGACACGTGATATGGTTAACCATTAACTCTACCTTTTACTACTCTATGAGTAATGACCTAGTTTTGATAAAGATATTTATTAACAAAATAATTGAGAATAAATCAAGGACATATTACTTTTTATAAAATCTAACTTCTCACCTGCCTTATTACAGCATCTAGTGAATATATTAGTTTTGTTAATATAAATTATCCATAAGGTGTTTCCAGCATAAGTAGGACTAGAACAAACCCAATTATTCATTTGCCATTTCTTCTCAGGCAAAGTATTACCATAAAAGGAAAAGTGTAAAATTCTGCTTCAGATGTACAGTTTACACTTCTTGGAAAGCTATTCTATTATCTGTGGAATTAGTCTGCCGTTCATCTTTTGACAAAACAGCTAGATTTCAGTTATATTTTGTGAACAATTTAGGGGGCAATTCCCAAATGTAAACTCTTTTTTCTCCCAGTTTCTGAGCAGCATCAGGGACATTCTTAAGTTAGAAAGGGACTTGTCTTCACCACCACAAAAGAATAAAAATCAAGTTTAGAGTTACCTGGATACAGATTTTTAAAACTCAGGTTATATATACATACATGATCACATGAACAATTAGTGAAGGCAGGTCTTCAGATTGCAGTAAGCAAACTCAAACAGTAACAGTATGGTGGGCCTGAGGATTAGGTCCACATGGTCTTACTTTCTGCATTTTTAATAGCAGGGACAGAATCTGCCTTGGGGCCTTTTTTACATCTCTCCAATGACAGAGCTACGCGCTTTACACCATAAATTGCACTGTTCTATTTTCTTGGTTTTGATCATGTTGCCATGGTGG
>LOJH01028588.1:5240-15520 GCA_001685095.1 Ellobius talpinus | reverse complement strand
GAGGAAGGGACTAGGGTTCCACAGCCCTTAACATCTACAGCTGCGGCTTGGGGAGGAAGTTCATTTGCGAAGCGCTTGGTGTGTATCCTGAGGACTGGTGTTCAATGCCAAGAAACCACATAAAAATCGCCATATAGTGGCGTGTCATTTTACTCTGAGCGCTCAGTGTTGGGGACTGCAGACCACCACACCTGAATTTCCTGTAAACCACTTGTTTTCCTCTGCTCTGAGCAGCAGGCACACTGACAATAAAGGGAGCGTTCTTGGCATTCTTGTTTCAAGAGTGACCCCTGTCTCTGTCTCTGTGTTTTTGTGTGTTTAAATCTCTAGGCCCTTGCCTGGCTCACAAGGAACAGCGTGCACTGTATTGTAGCATGAAGCATAGAGTGCAGAGCAGACGTGGGAGTGCTTTACAGCTCAGGGGAAAGAGACAGGTCAATCCCCAGGCAGCCACCCTAACCTAATTGGCGTGCCCCCAGGTCCTAGTGAGACCTTATTTCAAAAAGTAAGGCAACACCATCAAGATGGCTTGTCACATAAAAATGCTTGCTGCTGAGCTTCATGGGACCCTGGTACCCACATGGTAGAAGTTAAGTGACTTCCCCAAGTTATTCTCTGAACTCCTCACAAACAAAATAATAGATAAATAAATAATAAATAAAACAAACAAATAGATAAAGACAAAAAAAAACAAACCAAAAAAAACCAAGGTGGATGGCTTCTGAGGAGCAATATCTCAGGTTGACCTCTGACCTCCACAGACTCATAGACCTGCATTTCCACACATGCACTTGAATCTACATGTGTACTTGCATGTAAATGAATATACAACACACCCATGCATATCCACACATATATGTTTCATCTGTAACAAGTCTTTCTCTGTCCTGCCAGCCTGCTTCCAAATAACAACACGAAGATCCATTATTAATTATGAAAGCTTGGCCTTAGCTTAGACTTGTTTTTTTTTGGTTTATTATTATTATTATTATTGGTTTTTCGAGACAGGGTTTCTCTGTAGCTTTGGAGTCTGTCTTGAAACTATCTTTTTAGACCATACTGGCCTTGAACTCGCAGAGATCTGCCTACCTCTGCTTCCCAAGGGCCAGGATTAAAGGCATGCGCCCAGCTGCTTGGGTTTGTTTTCAAATAACTCTTACAATTTAAATTAGCCCTTTTCTATTAATTTATGTTCTGTCACAAACTGACCATCCTATTTCTTCTGTGTCTCCTGGCCTCTCTTGAACACCTAGATTCATCTCCTATTTCCTCTCTGTGCCCGGAAGTCCTACCTATACCTCCTGCCTAGCTATTGGCTCTTCAGTTCTTTATTAAACTAATCATGGCAATATATCTTCACAGAGTGTGCAAATATCCTATAGCATTCAAATATGTGTCTCTGTGACTGAAGAATAAATGAAATGAATGAAGCATGCAGATGGTGCCTACATGCCACCTGGGAATGATGGGTGACTCAAAGGCACCCTCGGACATGAGTCATTAAAGTCACAAAGGCCTTGGGGCCCCCATTGAGAAGAGCAATCAATAACTCTGTTCTCTGTAATGTTCCCACTAAGCCCCTGAAAAAGAGAGTCTAAAGCTTGAGCTTTCAGACATTTGACTCTGTCTTTCAGGCCTCCTACAGCCCCAGAGCTCCTGCGCCATTTCCAGTTTTACAAGTTGGGGAAGCTCTCTGTCATCAAATGTTTTGTGGGAAGGCATATCCGGTCCACAGAAAGGGACTGGGAAAGGATCTTATAGAAGATGGTTTTTTTTTTTTTTCGTTTGGTGAGAGTGACTCATGGTGTAGAATGCCTCTGGGTAAAAACAACAATGTTTTAAAAATGTATCCATTGTCAGAAGCCTTAGGCCTGTAGTCAAATAATTACATAATGGGACTGGAGAAGCCAGTGGCAGATGAGAAGATGAGAGGTTCAAACCCTTCTCGTTGAATAGGCGTCTCCTACACACACCGGAATAATAACAGAGTTGCCATCAATAAGCTCAGGTGTTGTCCTGGGTCTAGCACAGAACGTTCCAGAGATAAGAAGTTTTTGTTGATGGGAAAGATGCTGAATCTGACTGCCTCACCTGGTATCTGGGTCTTATAAAGGTGTTTCAGCTCATTCCAGTGTTAAACAGTGGCTGAGAATTCAAACTCCAGAGTCACGTGGCTTGACCTGAAGTCCAGTTCTTGCCGTGTTAGTTGTGTGGTCGTGGTAAGTTCCCCTCCGTGTACCCTATTTCTCTCATGGGTGAGCTTAGTTGCACTGCTATAAAGATGATTGTGTTTAGACAAGTGCCTGGTGTGTCCTGAGTTACCGAGAGGTGTTGACTGAAGCCATGCCAGTTTCTAAAGTAATGTGTTTATTCGTTTGCACGCCTGTGTGTGATTTGGGCTGCTGAGGTGCCTATGTGGTGGTCAGAGGACAAATTTCAGAAACTGGTTCTCTTCTTCCCCCATGGGTTCCAGGGATAGAACTCAGGTAGAATGTAGGCGTTTCCCCTCACTGACCCATAGCCACACAGACCCATCTCTCTTTTTGTTTTATTTTATTTTTATGTATGTGTGTCTACATGAGTGTGATCCATGCCAGTGTGGGTGCCCAGATGCCAGAAGATAGCATCAGATATCTTGGAGCTGGAGTTACAGGCAGTTGTGAACCACCAGATGTGGGCACTGAGGCCTGAAGTCAGATTCTCTGGATGGGCAGCAAGCACTCAACTGCTGAGCCATCTCTCCAGTGCCCCCTCCCCTCTTCCTGCCCCATGATAGTTTTAAGAATGACCAGGAGTGAGTTCCTAGGTGTAAATTGGGAAATTGGAAAATAATACATGTGGATGTCCCTGAATAAAGTGCTGAACATATTAAAAACTCCCCCTGCCCCCCAGTCTAAGGAGTATTTACCCGAGTGTGAAGGGTTCCTTTATGAACAGACAATACTTATACAAGCATTGCTGGTTATGTAAAGGTCAGTTAACAGGAAAAACTGTAACAGAAAGAAAGCAAGGCCCACACTCTCTTTTTTGACTTGGAAATATTCTTAGAAAGCAGAGCATTGTAGCATGAGTAATAAAAACCCAGAGATAGAAAAGCAAAACAGCCAACCACTAGAGAGACCTTTTACCTTGGTCAAATCTTCAGTCCGAAAGGGCAAGATCCTGTTTCTACTAGTTCTCAGATTCCACCCTCTGGTGAGTTCCTCCCCCCCCTTTATATTCCTCTCTCTACCCAGCCATATTGCTCCTATCTCCACCTCCCTAGCGCTGGGATTAAAGGTGTGAACCACCGCCACTTGGATCTACTTCTGGATAGATCTTGGATACCCCAGAGTGGCCTTAAACTCACAGAGATCCATTTGCTTCTGTCTCCTGAGTCCTGGGATTAAAGGTGTGCGCCACCACTCCCTGGCCTCTAGGGGCTTAGCTTTGCCCTCTGATCCTCAGGCAAGCTTTATTTATTAAAATACAAATAAAATATCTCTACAGAACACCTTTCTTTCAATGTTGCTTTTTAGTGTTAGGGACAGCACCCAGTGCCTGGCACACACTCTTTTCTCAAGCCCCACCCCCAGCTTTTGGTTTACAGAGACAGGAACTCATTTTGTAACTCAGACTGGCTTTGAACTTGATACTCTCCTTTCTCAGCCTCCCAAATTCTGGGATTATAGCTGTGTGCCTCCACATTTCAGTTCTGCAGAAAGTTTAATCCGGGGAAGGCAAATTGGGAGCATTCAGATGTCACTTATCTCAGTCACTGAAATAAATATGGCTGCTTACACAAATGACGTGTCTATCATATAGCATTATTTACTGATTAACTCAGCGTTTTATCCTAATCCTTGAGTACTATAACAATTATTCTGTGTTTTGTAAAGGTATTTCCATGTTGGTGGTGGTATGGACCCTTAAGTCTTTTGTTAATGACCTGGTTTGGTACAAGTAGGTGATGGCACCTGAAATGCATTAGGAGATTGATTATATTAGTTCAGTTCATTTCTAGCAATCAACATCATCCACTTTCAATCAGCTTTAGATGATCCTTCTTGCCAATTCTGCATTAGCTAATCAGAAGGTGTACCAGATTCAGAATGTTGGGCTCTCTTTTTAGGCAGTTAGCAATCAAATATTAATAATGCTTATAATGGGCCACATTATGATCTGTGGCAGTAAGAATTATCCATGCTATGCCAGAAAGTTTATAACTCATTAGAAGACTGTTTATTTTTTTTTTGCTCTGACCAGAAAACATTTCAATTCTAGGACAGTGTCTGAGATTTGGAGCAATTTTAAAGGAGGAGCAGCTTGATTCAACCACTTTCTGCATGAGCCACCGGTGAGATGTTATAACAGAAGGAAGGATTACAGAGTGAGAAAAATGGACAGTTTGCAAGCCTCTTTAAAGTTGCGGGATGAGTGCTCTTGTGTGGCTTTGAAAATGACCACAGATTTGGTTGCTTAAGAGAGTAGTGGTTGTGGCCCCCTTTTCTGGTGTGACGGTGTCAAAGGGCTGCCCTCCTTCGCTTTCTCTTTACCTCAGGACATCTTATTTTACATGAATTAGGTGACATTCATGAGTGCCAGGGATCAAAGCATAGATGTACCACTCAATCCACTCTCTCTATTTGTAGAATATTTTTAATATTTTTATGAAAAGTACTCTCAGAAAAATCACACACACAATATTAAAATCTAAGTGCCAAGGCAGTCCCCTAAAGCAATGGCAATGCCGAACTATTCTGTTATTTCTCCTCTACATTTACGTGAATATTTGAGACTATTTAAGGTACTCACCAATCATCATGCTTGAATTTCTTTTTGTATTTGTATGTTTTCAGCTATTAATTGCAATTGCACATGCTATTACTGTAGTGTGTCAAACTTTGAGGACAAAAAGTTTAGACTTATGACCAGAATAAGGGATTTAAATGCCCAAAGTGTGTCACACTTGTGAAGGGCTCCCGAGACACTGAGATTCCCGCTGTGTTCAAGACCACGTATGTGCCTTCAGGCCCCAGGTAAAGAGTTAGCCAACAAGTTCTGGCTTCTGATTGGATGTGCAAAGATGGTGATTAAATTGCACTCTTATCCATCTGACAATGAAAGAGCTGTATAAAACTCTTCTTAGGACTGGGCAGGAGTTTAGGTCCAAAGCAAGGCCCTGCTTCCAGAACTGGAGAGAAAGATAGGTGGATATAGAGTCACAGCGGACAGGAGCAAAGGTAGGAAAACCTGCATTGTCACTGGGGAGTGTTTTGAGAGGCAGAACCTCGGTGGGGTCTTGTCTTGCAGCTGCCCCACCATTTGTGACTTATCAGGCCCCCGTGGTAAAGATCAGAGGAAGATGCTCCGTGCTTCTGGTGGGAAACAGCAAAGGAACCATTCTGAAGCAGCCAGAACATTCTGTTGTTAACAAAAGAAACACTTTAAAAAAACAACTTTTTTTATTTTTAGTTAAATTTATGCTTTTGCAATTTACTTTTAGATAAATCTCTTGTGTATAATGAATTCTGATTACACTCACTCTTTGCCTTCTCTCTCTCCCACCGCCATGAACCCCCCATCCCTCACCCCCTTGTGAGTCCCATTCTAAAGTTCTGTCTTTGTTTTGTGACCCACTCACCCACTCAATTTAACCAGGCTGTTGCACATAATGATGGATTGTTATTTCCATGGGAGCCTGGTGGGCTCACCAGTGGCTGAAAGCAAGGACAGCTCCCTACCCTAGCATCCATCAATCACCCTAGAGAACTGTAGTTCCTCATGACCAGCTGTTGGCAGGCTCAGTCTTGCGCTGGTCCAGTGCAGGCAGCTGTGGCTCCCGTGGTTCTGTCACCTACAGAAGACAGTGCTCTGCAGCCTTCTCCCTGACTTCTGGCTCTGCATTCTTCCTGCCCCCTCTTCTGCAGGGTTTGTCAAGCCTTAGAGGAGGTAGCATAAGTGTCCTGCTTAGGGTTGAGCACTTAACAGTCACTAAGAACACCATGGACAGCCGTGAGTCGCAGCAGGCACTGCTGTTTATTGCAAAGAGAAGCCAAGAGAAACTATTTTATCAGAGCCTTACAGATGGAGTTTTATGGAGCTTGAGCCCCCTGGGAAAAGGGTAAGTTCCCAACTTTAGCCCCATTTCCTTCCTGCCTCCTCTAAGGGGAAGATGGGACCTGTGATGTGATTCTGAAGGCCACAGTCAAGAGCTTCAGAAACCCAACCCAGGGATTAGAGAAGGCTTCCCCTCCCTCACTATCAACACACTAGATGAAGAAACACAACAAAAGAACTGTGCTTTTCAGATCTTATTTCCAAGGAGGTCTTCAGGTAGGGAAACCAGAAGATAGGAATCAGTACAGAGGAAACAAAAACAGCGGGAAACTGCAGCAGACTCTAGCCGTGTGCACAAGTAAGTGCACAGAAGCTCACACTGAAGCCACTTTGCTCCATCCAGCACATCCCACTTCTAGGGAGAAACCATAGGCGGACTAAAAGGTAACACAATTGAAGAGACAGGGCGAGCATCAGCACAGACTCAAATATGGCAGAGATGCTGCAGTTATCCTTCTGGGAAGTCAAAACAACTCATCAGCCATATTTAAAAGAGGCAAACGTTGATGTTCTTAGAGCTGCAGTGGGAATGGTGGGCAGCATGGGGAGCAAGGGGCTGCAGAAGCGAAAACAGACTCTAAGAAGGAGTAGGAGAGAGGAGAGAGCCTTCGGTGGGCTCGTGGTTACGTTTGCTGTTGCAGATGGAGTCACTGAGTTTCAAGAGATGTCAGCAGAGACTTCCAAAACAAATCCACAGGGAAAAGACAAACAGCCTGGCCAAGAACTGCAGGACAGTTACAAAAGGTGCAGCGTAGGCATGGTGGGAATACCAAAGGAAAGGAGGAAGGAAGGAGCAGAAGAAATGTGCTGTGCACACTATCTGAGAACTTCTTTAATCAATGATCGATACCAAACCGCAGGTTTGGGAGATGCAGGAAACGCTATGTACGTAGGCATATCATACTCAACTTTAGAAAACCAAAGACAGGGGAATACTTGAGAGTGCTCAGAGAAAGATATACCTCACCTAGTGAGGAACAAGGGTAGGTGTTAAATTGAACTTCTCTTCAGAAATTATGAAAGCAAAAAGACGGAGACAAATATTTAAACTTGAAGAGAGAAAAACATCTTCCTGAAACTCGGGACCTAGTACAGTATTCTTACAGGTAAAGTAGGGAGAAAGGGTTTTTAAAGAGGGAGCTTGTCACCAGAAGGCCAGCAGTGCAGAGACTGTCAAAAATTCTTCAGACAGAAAGAAAATTACCCATGTCAGAAACTCGGGCCTACACAAATGAACAAAGCAAGAGGGTTAAATAAGGAAGACATGGACAGAAAAGGTTCTTTTCCTTAAATGTTTTTACATTTATTTATCTATTGTATGTATGTGCACGCATGTGTGCAAGCGCTGTGGAGGTCTGAAGATAGCTCGCCGCGGGAGCCAGTTCTCTCCACTCACCATGCAATTCCCAGGGATGGAACTCCTCAGGTTTAGTGGGAACCATCTTGCCAGCCCGAAATTTTTTTTCCTTCCTCTTCCTCACCTCTCCGCTCTCTCCTTCCCCTCCCCCTCATTTCTCTCTAGCTCTCTGTGGCAGTCAGAGGACCACCTGAGGTGCTGGTGACTGGATTTCCTTGTTGTTTGACACTGTAGCAGGCTGCTGGGCCAGTGAACTTCCTGGAATTTTGCATCTTCTTTTCTTCCTCCTGCTGCTGAGCACTGGGATCAGAAACACACACTGTTATGCCTGGCTTCCCATGGGCTCTGGGACTTTGTACCCAGTCAAGTCTTCTGTCTGTGACCTCTGAACCACCTTCCCAGCCCTCTCATCCTTACCTGCTCCCATAGCTCCATTCAAAGCAGTAGCAACAATGCAGTTTAGTGATTATGGCTCATACATAAGGAAGATGAAAGGCAATGATGGGTGGCAGGGATGAATCTGGGACATTTGATGTTTCTTTCACTATTTATTTGAAAGCGAGCTTGTTTTAATCATATTAAACAAACTTGAAGGCAACATCTAAAAATAAGAAAGACATTGTTCATATGTTAGAGTAGACTAAAAAATAGAATCGTATTAATTGTTCAAAGAAGTAGGCAAAAAATAGTGGGAGACAAAAAGTTATTTAAAAAAGCAACAGATAGAAAATAGTTATGAGAGGCTGAAGAGATGGCTCAGAGGCTAAAAAGGTTTATTGTTTTTGCCAAGGACTGGCGCCCACATGGTAGTTCGTGACCATTTGTAACTACCTTTGCAAGCCTTCTTCTGACCTCCATAGGTTCCAGCATGTATGTGGTACACAGATATGCACACATACATATAAAATTAAATAAACAAAAATTAAAAAAGAAAATAGTTGGGAGTACAATAGATATTAGCCCAACTCTGGGAAAAATTTTTAATTTTGCAATTGAAACTACTCTTTCCTAGGGTCAGAAGGGTTCTGGCTATACTGCTGATCCTATGATTTGGTTTTTCCATTTATCAATTCTGGGACATTCTTGCCTTTCTAACTTTATGTACTAATTTTCTCCCTTTAAAAGGGGGAGATAATCAATATTCGAATGCTTGCTATACTTTTAAGTGAGACAATACATTTATGTAAGACCTTTGCTCCAGCACCTGGTACAAACTAAGTGCTCAATAAATGCTTCCCAGTTCCATATTTCGAGAGAAATGGAAGGAAGTGTTTATGACACTTGTGTGTTAGGTGATGTATTGATACCATTTGATTTGTGTTCATTAAATAAACCTGCCATGTGATATGAATATATAGATAAGTTAGAAAATACTATTAACCAACATGTATGTTGAGGAGACACACATATGCACACATGCACAGAGACGAAAACTTCCCCTGAATGTATGTGTTTTCCAATCATGTATGCAGTTCTGCATCTTGGGAAGCTAGTATCGGGGCGCGGGGTCTTTGTGAGGAAATCAGACTGTGAGAGCAGAGCTCTAGGGATGGGAGCAGGGCTACACATCTAAAGCTCCAGGTCTGAGTGACAGACAGCTGGGCCTGCTGGGTGAGCCCCAAGCCAGAGAGAGATTTGTCTCAAAAAACAAGACAGATGGCTCCTAAGGAGCCACACCTGAGGTTTCCCTGTACCTGCACATACATGGACAAACACACCCCCACACAGAGAGAAGGTCCTCATCTCTCCCATCACGGGAAGATACAGGACTAGGTCTGTAAGACAGTGGGCCCTTATCACACAACGAGCCTGCCTTCTTTGTGACCATCCAGTCTTCAGAATGGCAAAGATTAAATTTCTCTTCTTTATGGTGTTTTGTTATGCAGCCTGTGTGGACTGACTCTCTCCGTTCAACAGTGACTGTAGTCAACACCTTGACAAACACCCTTCGGATATTTTAATGCAAATATGTATATGTTTAGGCATGTATTGAGAAAATTCAGCATTTATACATGTGTATATACAGGCACTTTTAAAAGGGAAGGATTGTGTGTTCTGTTTATGTATCAGTGTGGTCTCATAGATCTAATGGACCTAAGACTTGTATGTAAATATATATTTAATTATTTCAGAGTGTATAGTGATTTCACATGAAGTTTTACAATAACAATAATTTTGCTTTGCTGTTTGCTTTGTGTAATGAGAATTTATATATACAAATGGGAATTAAAGAAAATAAGGGCCAGGAGTTGAAACCACCACAACATAGATCTCTTATCCCTTTCAGTGAATGTCTTCAGGAATTCTCCAGGCCACAGGGATAGAGCTGAAAGCCCCACTTTCAGTAGCTCATTGAAGCAGAAAGGAAAAGTGAAACTGAGTCTTCCAAAGATCAGACAGAAGGAGCTTTCCTGTAACACCTTCTAGAGCATAAGCCACGAGGGCTTCATGACAAGTCTGTGGGACCTGGAGCAGAGAGAGACTGAAATTCTGCATTCTGGGCTCGGTGGCTACCCCTTCTCAGAAGGAGAGCATTGAGTTTTCAGGAGCCACACTCTCCTTCCCTGCCGAGCAGGACTCTCAGGAATGGGTGGGGACCTGTATTTCTTTCCCTGGCTGCTTTTGACCTCTCCGTGCCCTTCTGTTCTTGTTAGCAGGCAGAACAAGGGCTGTGGTGTAATGACTGGGCATTAACAGGCACGTTCCTAACTGGAGAACAAAACCAAATCCATCCAAACTGGTCACTAATTCCTCTTTAGTTCTTTTTATCCCCCCTCTAGTGGTACAAGAGATAGATTTGAATGTGTGTGTGTGTGTGTGTGTG
>LOJH01028587.1:0-13591 GCA_001685095.1 Ellobius talpinus | reverse complement strand
GTGTGTGTGTGTGTGTGTGTGTGTGTGTGTGTGTGTGTGTGTGTGAAGTGTTGGGAGTCATGCAGCCTAGCCTCTGATTAGCATGACTACCTGTCCAGTAGGTTTCCTCTGGGCAAGGCACCCAGGGAAGGGAAACAGACTCAGACTCTGACTTGGCAAGGACCAGTAGTCCATGGGACAGCGTAGGAATTTGCAAAATTCGTGCAGCTTGCAGACTCTTTTCTCAATCGTTGTATTGGTGATTCTTTGGGCGGTTTTTACTTCTCCTTGGTCAGTCACTCATGCAACAGCTGTAACTTCCCCTGGAAATTCTGTTCTCTCTCAAGTATTTTCCCCTAAGATTCAGCAGGGGTTAATGCTTCTCGAATCTCTTATCTTAGAATTACTAACTATAGCTCCTAATCCTGGGGACTTTTCTGACTCAATAGAGACAGTTGGGTACATATGAGTGCCTTATCAAAGGCTTCCTTTTACAGAGAGATTGAAACACAGGGACCCACTTGTAGAAAAGGGAACTGTTGCAGACATGAAAAAAGCTGTTTGAGTTTAAATATTGTTGTCCTTAAAGCATTGTACCCAGTCTATTACTTTTTAACCGCAAGAAGCTGCCAGCTGACGTAAGTGCTGCAAGATCAGGATGTGTTTGGCTCCATATCTAGTTAAGCCTGCAAAAATGCTGAACTCTAGAATACGACTTTGTAGGGGGTGGGAAAGTCTATTTGGGAAAACATAAAGGGGAACAATGGGGTCTTTCATAATGATTATGATGTATTACTTAAAATATGATATATTTCTTAAAAGTCAAAAATAGGAGCCAATAGTAAAACTGTTCATGTAACTGTGGTAAGAAAACCTCTATTTAAGAATAAAGATGGCCCGGCCTACTGGGGCCACTTGAGTGCGATCCACCTGGCAGTCACAATTTTTCCTTGTGCCTGCCCCCATGTCCCCATCTCAGTACCTGAACCTGAGCTGAGGTTGGAGCCCGGCAGTGAAGTGTTCCCGTCAAACATCAGAAGAATTAGAAATGTATTCATTTTGTTGGCAAAAATGACTCTCCACAAAAGAACGAACCTGGCCACCAGAACAGCCAGATGGAGAATGTTCAGGAATGGACCAACCCTACAGGTCTCCGAATCTGGAAACTTTTATTTCTTGTCCTCTGATCTCCATGCCCCTCTGGCAGAGGAGAGCCACAGTGGCCGTCTACAGTCCTTCTTCATCCCGGGAAGAAAGTTTGAGGTTTCTTCCAGGGTTTCACAGAGAACTAAAGAAAAAGCGCCACTGCCCATGTCATTATTTATGGCCTGCAGGCAGCACGCAGCTCCACAAGCCTGGCTGCAGGAGAGAGCTCCAGTCCCCCCTTCATATTACAAGAGAATGAATAATTCTCAAGAACTGTCACTTCGCCGTTTTTCATCTGTATCTTGGCTCTCACTACACATGCTTTATACATTTGGGGTATTTAGTTGCTAATATGGAATTATGGTCTGTGGATTATTTATTAGGCACTAAAAATTCCCCCATCAGATTCTGTCATGATTTTGGCAGCTTTTTATCAAAGAGCTAATGGTCAAGAAGAAAGCGTAAGATATTAGGTCCCGGGAATGAGCTCATCTAGACCACACTGACACATCTCGGAAATCATGGAAACTCGGGGGTTTAAATGTCTCCCTAGGTATGCTCAACTCACAGGACCCAGAATCACCTCTGAATCTGACCAATGGCAACTCCTTTCCCAGGATGACACTGCTGTGGATGTCTTGTCCCTGTCTGGGGTGCCGTCCCCACAATGCACCCTGCCTGGAATTCTGTTTCCTGGAGTCAGTCAGACCCAGGCAGTCTCCAGACAGCTCAGGGTCCTGTGGAGTTCTTGGGGATTAGGGTAAGTGAGGTCATCTGGGGGTGAACAGTTGAAAGCATTACACCTGGCAAATTCCCCCAAGCCCTGGCCTCTAATTAAGGGTGGAGGTGATTGGCTATTGGATGAACAGGGGGCAGGTTTGCTCATCTGCAGGCTTTAACAAATGAAGACCAGAAGCCAGAGAGATTTACCCCATCTTCCAAAGAGGACGGCTTTACCTCTTTGGCATCAGACGATGGACATTTATGGCTGTGATGGGTATGCATACCTTTTCCACTCCCACCCCAACTTCAAATGTTGGAGAAAGCAATAAAAGCAGGAATGTTCTTATCTCCTGGCTCTGCTTCGTGCCGGCAACTTGAACAGCTGCCAGAGGCTGTGCAGCTAAAAACGTAAATGTGTACAGTTAACATCACACCCAGATGGAGGAAGTAAATCACTACAAGCTTCAGTTTGGGAAACTAGGTTTGTTCCTCAAGTAATGAATGAGCTTGGTTGAAATAAGCCTTAAGATAACAATTGGTAAACTGGATAAAACTACTTTTTCTTCATCTTTTTCCTCACTAATTCATCATAGGAGGTTTACTCCTTCAAATGCCATGTGGTTCCAGTTCCCGCACGGATTCAAATATTTTTTTTCCAGGAAAATATGCAAGACCCTAACACCTAACAAACCAATTTTTGTCTATCTGTGGTGAGAAGAGAATGGAGTTCATTGAAAGTGCCGGGAAAGAATTTTTCCTGAAACACCATCAAGCGCAATCCGTGAAACAAAGACAGGTTGAGAACATTGCCATCACCTCCCAAGGTAGAGACCTTCATTCTGAAGCAGCAGTTTCTCAAAGGCATCCACTCCACTTCTTAGCTTGCAAAGCCCTAGGTGAGTCATGAAATGTTAATGCAGAAAAAGGTTCTGCAGTTAAATATGGGTTGAAAGTGCTCAAATAAAGTTGAAGTGGTTTCACTGGTGCACATTTTATGAGTGCCTTCAATATGCTCGGTAATCTGGGATCTCCAAGGGTGTGTTGAGGCTCGCAGATGGAATTTCCCGAGCAGAACCAGGTGAACCACAGGCAGCTTATCACTGAGCGGGAGCAGCCATCAAAACTGAGTCCTAGTCACAGAGCATGGCTCTCTCTGCATTC
This sequence comes from Ellobius talpinus, assembly GCA_001685095.1. Taxonomy (NCBI): domain Eukaryota; kingdom Metazoa; phylum Chordata; class Mammalia; order Rodentia; family Cricetidae; genus Ellobius; species Ellobius talpinus. The sequence continues at coordinate 10,582 of LOJH01028587.1, read as the reverse complement.
TGAAGAACCCTGGGGTTGGTAATGAGGTTATATGAGAATTGAGCCTGCTGATAACTTCACACTAAAAGGATTTCAAAGGCTTTTATCTAAAAGATAAAAGATGGATTTGAATTTCTACCAGGTTAGTTCAGCCTCTAAAATCTCATAGTCTGCAACTGCATAGAATTCCCAGAGGTGAAGCCAAACTCTTTGACTCATGGTAAAGTCAGAAATGGAAAAGACAGCTTAATCCATAACTGAAAAACACAAAGTGTAATTTTCACAACTCTCTCTGTTTGTGTCTCTGTCTCTCCCTCTCGCTCCTCAGTCACATTTTGATATTTAAAACCAGTTCATAGCTAAAAGCATTTTCACTAACCAATATAGTTTCCAATAGAAGAAATTGCTTCAACAGACTATAATAGGGATTATTTGAATTAAGCCATTACATATGTCTGTGCCAGAGGGAAACACTTCCTCCGAGCTGCCCTGCTCTGTGGTTCTGCTAGTTTGAGTTTTACACAAAGATGTCTAATTTTTACAACAATACCAGGAAACAACTCCTCGGTGCAAGAAAATGAAGGGGAAGCAAAGAATTGCAACAACAGCCTTACAAATTCTACTAGAAATCAAAGGGCTGGTGGCCCCTGCCTGCACACTGCTGCTCGGTTTTTTACTGTGCACTCAGCAGCTCACATCTACACTGTTGGCCAGGCAGTGACTGCTCTGAGCGCCCTAAGGTGCAGAACCTCTTTGCAGTCCCTACTCACTGTGAATCGTCTCTCTGGGATTTCCCACCTAGACTTCAGACAGGTCTTCCGGGTCGTCTTTGCCTCTGGTCTTTTCTCTTCCAATGTCTGTTTTCACCAGAATGTAGATGCTCTCTCCTGCTTTGTCCTTGAACCTCTTTTTCACTCACGTGACCTCATCAAACTACTGATTCCACACCTTTGGTCTCCTCCTTCTATCTATGTCCTGGGCACAGCCAGTGTCATATCACACCTCACATGTGTGTAGAACAAACAACAACATGCCTTCCCCCGATTCTCTTCCCATGTGTCAATCTCTGGAAGGCACCACCTGGAATGTGACATCTTTATCGTCCCAGAAAATGTGAACCAGAAATGCTGGAAGCAGCTCAGATTTCTCTCCAAATGTGAGCCTCTAAATTCTCTAAGACTTTATCACTTCCTGGTCTGGCCCTGAGTAACAGTCTAAGAAACTGACAAGTGTGTAAAATTTGAATTGCCTTTGAAGTAATGAATATGTATGCTTACTTAAAGAACCTGGAGACATTGGCTGGATTGTTATGAATATACAGATGAACTTCCATACATCTGCCTCCATGCCTGATACCTCGGCCATTCCTAAAAACAATCTCATTAAAACTTGGCAAAAAATCTAGTAAAATTAGGCCTCCCTTACAAATCTGATGTCATTCAATGTGGAATTGTTCTCATGTTCACATCAAATGGTGTGAACTGCTGGGTGTATAGATGTCTCTTAAACAGGGGAGCAAGAACAGGAGCTGGAGGCTGCAGAAAGCTGACAGGTGACTGTAGATGCCTGGGCCAGTGCTTCTCAACCTTCCTAACACTACGACCCTTTAATACACTTCCTCGTGTTGTGGTGATCCCCAGCTATAAAATTACTTTTGTTGCTACTTCCATAACTGTAATTTTGCTACTGGTATGAATCATAATGTAAATTTCTGTGTTTTCTGATGGTCTTAGGCCCCCAAAGGGGTGGTGACCCACAGACTGAGAATCACTCTTTCCCTCCCAGCACATCTGTTAAGCTCTGTGGATCCCTGAGATCCAGCTCTCAGTTCTCCTTCCAGTCTACTCTCTTCCTGCTCTCCAGATGGAATACTTTCTATGGTTCTGCTTTCAAATCACTGGCTCTCTCATTTGTTGCTGCAACTCTGTTGGGGTATCCACTGGACATTTTTATTTCAAGCACAGCCATGGTTTTTTAACAATCAGAAATTTTCATTTGGCTCCTCTTATATTTTTCTCATTTCTTTGGTATTTTCAGGGTAATTATAATGATTGAAGCATTTTTTTTATTGCCATTGACTTAAATTCCTCATCAGGTAATTCTTCATCTCTACCTCAGCTTGGTGTTCATTTATAGTAGGTGGGATCTGTAGTGTCCCTCAAAAGTCCACAGGTTAATGACTTACTCACCAGGCTCTTGTGTTACTAGGAGGTCATGGAAGGTTTAAGTGAATGAATTGTGTGAAAGTTAGGTCGTTAAGGCATGTCTATCTCTCCAACCATCCCAGCATACCACCACCATTGTAAGATGAGCAGCTTGTTCTACCATGGTTCCCAGGACAGTGCGCAGATTAGCTTAAGGCCTGAAATCAACAGGGCCAACTAACCAACCAACTAACCAACCAAGTAACATTCAAACCTCCAAAACTGCGAGCCACGGTAACGCTTTCCTGTGTTTAAAGTTCATTGTGTCAGATACCCGTTATGCTCTCCGTTCAATTTGAACCCTTCCTGGGATGCTGGATGACTTTTAAACTGAAATCTGGACATTTCTATGTGATGCTGTAGCATCATGAAACCTGGCTTGAGATTGGTGGGCCGATCAATGCTCCCCACACAGGCTTTACAGATGCTGTGCAGAGTAGTGGGTGGGGCTTATTGCCAGTGGGTGGGACTTACTGCCAATGGGTGGTGGGAGGCAAAGTTCTGACTCTCCATCCAGCTGGTTTTTACAGTGTCCCAGATGAGGTGGAGGCAGCTCCTTGCTGGTGGACTCAGAAGCCTGAAGTCTACCACCATGGTTCCTGCTAGCAATAGGGGTTACCTCATAACTGACCAGAGAGAATCAAGAGTCCACTACTTGTCCATCTCTGCAACCATCCTAAGAGGTAGGGTGAAAGAACTCAGTACTATTACACGAGTTCTAGTTGGTATATATTAATGAGATTCTTAATCTCAGGGCCATGGGTTCAAGCCCCACATTGGGTGCCATTATGTAATCAGAGACTGTGCTTTCACTTTTGTTTCCTGGCCACCCAGACCCAAATAATCACATAAAATCTATATTGTTAACAATACTGTTTAGCCAACAGCTCATGTGCATTCCTAGTTAGCTCTTACATCTTAAATGAACACATTTCTATTAATCTATAAATCGCCTTGAGGCTATGGCCTACCGGTAATGTTCTGGCATCTTTCTCCTGTGGCAGCTACATGGCATCTCTTTGACTCTGCCTATTCTCTCTCTCTCTCTCTGGATTTCTTGCCTGGCTTAACTCTGCTGAGCTATTAGACAAAACAGCTTTATTCATCAAACAATAAAAGCAACACATATACAGAAGGGCATCTCACATTACAGTACAGCCTGCCATGAACTGAAGGGTGGACTCTCTGTTCCCTTCTGCTGGACAGTGCAGTTACAGTTTTGTCTGTGGTGTTTGCTGAGAGTAATGGCTCTTACACAGAAGTTTCCTGTCTTTCTACGCTGCCTCCTTCCTGGGCGGTTGGCTGGCAAAAGGATGTGTTTGCTAGGGTTTATTGTGCCTGTGTCAGTGATACTTTGGGTTTATTCTTCAGCTCCAAGTCTAGAAAGAATGCCTAGAAGTCATCACAGTACTGCTGTCCTTCAAGTAGGTCCTGAAGGCCATAGCTACTTTGCAATTTTCTCTTTCTCCACCTTTCAGAGTTTTCCTTTTCTTTTTGGTTCCTATATAATGGTCAGGATTTTATTTGTACTTCATAAGGGAAGCAGAAAAGGGCATTAATGTCATCTCTCCAGAATGAAAGCATCAGCATTCCTGGTATCGTAATTATACATAGGAGAATGCTTTGCTTCGTGCACGATAAGATGCTTAGCCATCCATATGACCTTTTCAGGCCAGATGGCTATGAAGAACTCCAGAACTATTCCTGTGATGGGCAGAATCCTGGTTGAGATCTATCTATTGTTCTGGATTATAAAGAATAAGGTTCATTCTTGTTGGTGTCTACACTCCTACAACATGTGACATATCCTTGCACAACTCACCACATGCTTAATTTACTATGAAGACAGATGTAGATATGGAAAGGCCATGTCCAGCCAAGCTCTTCTGCTTAAAGCTTAATCAAATTAAAACATTTAAATTTAGATCTGTGAAATTTACAAAATCTCTACCATGTGTGTACTTTGAATGATCTCATCTAGTTTATTCAGCATTTCTATGAGAACTGTAATTTTGTACAGTGTAGCCACTTGGGGAAATTATTTGCTAAGATCTACTAAGAGTGTATCCATGTAAACTCTGTCAACATAAGTTACACACATACACACACACACGCTGCTAAAATGAAATGAAGGTTCTAGCATAGTTATAGAGAACTATTTGTACAAATAACAACTGGAGACTACAAAAAGGCCCACTGGAGTCAGACTAAATAAGTTACGGCACCTAGCGTCTATTCATACAACAGTAAGAATGAATGGAATGTATTTTTAATAAGATAAGTATACCTCACATAACACTGAGCAAAATAAATCAGAAAAATAAGAAGCTAATGCAAGGAAAAACTGATCTATATTATTCAAAATCAGGATGGTGCTATATTAGTTTTTTAAGACTACTATAAAAGCTACCAAAGAAATGGACTTCCACCGAAGTTTTTCTTAAGCTTTGGATGCTAAAAGTTTGGAGTCAAGCTTTTTTCTGAGGCTGTGCTTCTTGGTTCATAGTTGGCTTCTATGTACTTTACCCCCCATCTTTACAACATCTTTCCTCAGTGCCTGTGTGGATTCCAGTTTCCTCTCACAAGGACACCAGCCATACGGGATCAGCATTTACCTGACTATCTTCTATAATCTTAATCACTGCTTTAAGACTCTAGCTCCAGGCAGTCACATCCCTAGGGCTGAGGATGAGAATTTCTATTCGGGGTGGTGATGCATGCCTCCTCCAGTAACAGTGACCCCTTGGTTGTGGGGAAAGGATGGAGACAAGCACAAGAGAGGCTTCTGAGCTTCTGGAAAGGGTCACTTCTCAGTGAGGGCTCCGCTTCCATGGCACGTTCCGTTTGTGAGGAAGGTTACACTGGTTTACTCTCTCATGTACGTAGCCCACCGTAATTCGAAAATCAGTAACAGAAGGACTCTCCCAGAGAAAGAAACGTGACCCATGAAGGGATGGGCTGCTCGCCCTTACAGAAACCGCTGTACAGCCGCTGGCATCTAAGCATCAGGTTATCTTCTTGGCTGTCCTGTTCCTATCAAAGAATCTTGAGAGATTATCTGAAACTATGGGTTTTCGTCCCCCAGACAGAACTTAACAGTAAACAGGTGCTCATCAGCCCAAGCAGATACTAGTTGCCTTTCTCTCGAACCTCTTGGGCCAACTGTCAGACTATCCTTTCCATGTTTTCTCAAACATCAACCATACTTTTTTTTATTGGTATATTTTATTTGAGACAGATCTATGTAACCCAGGCTGCCCTTGAGGCCCCTGTTTCCTTCTGCCTCTCAAGTGCTGGGGTCACAGGTGTACATCACCAAGCCATGATCTAGATTTCCTAATGACGGGTGACACATACACATGAGGACGCTCTCCCTTCAATCACTGGAGTTCAGCAAGCATGTACTCGTTACTGGGCAAGGACCCACACAGTATCTGGGAAGGTACAGGACTGAAGCAGACAGCGGCTAAAATAAAGGGAAGATGGCATGAAGCAGATACCACCCATCTGACACTTTTCTTATACTGTGGCAGAACACTCAGTGTAAGAATCTGGGAAGAATTTATTTTGGCTCACGGTTTGAGGAACGGTGTTCTAATATGCAGGGAAGGCCAGGAAGAGTTCGTGGCAGTGGGAGTGTGTGGCTAAGACTGCTTACATCTCAGCAAATCAGCATGCGAGAAGCCAGATCAGAACCAGGGTCCACTCTAATCCATAAGCCTAGCACCAGCAGCTACCTCACTTCCTAAATACTCCAGAACTTACCAAAACAGCCCCGCTAGCTGGGAACCAACTGTTCAAACACCCAATTCAATGGAGTACATGTCACACTCTTAACTATAGTACCACCTGAAGCCACCAAATAGAAAATATCTGGACAAAACCACTGTGAATTCGAGTAGGTTTGATACTATTAACATAATGTTGTTGCTGCTGCTGCTACTGATGATGATGATGACGATGATGATAATGATGATGCTACTACTACTAATAATAATCTTACTTAAGATGACAGAACTTTTGGGTTAAAATATCTAGATGAAATAGATAATATTGAATTAGATATATCTACTATCTAATTATATCATATATTATATAATGTTTACACACACATATATATCTGTGTATATATGTATGTGTGTGTGTATAATGAAAGAAAAATTTGAAGAATTTTACTTGCTGAGGTAGCCACTCTGGTATCAACACAAAGAATAAACTTAAAATGATAAGATGCAGCTAAAACTACAAAAGTCTGATAAAAAAAAAAAAGTTTCCAGAATACAGAGGATTTGAAGAGTACGGAAGCAAAGAAGAGGAAAGCTCATTCGGCTGGGCCTGATTTGGTGGTCTTTCCTTGGGCATCTGTTAGTCCAGAAAACCACAGGGGAAGAGGCTGGGTAGCCAAGCAAAACCCGCTGCCAACAGGTAGAGGAGCGGGGCAGAGTTTTAGTCCATGTCAGGGGGTTGGATGCACAAACCCAGTTCAGAGCTAATGGAGCAACAGGAGAGAAAAAGTGAGGCTGACAGGCTCAGAGTGGAAGTCAAAGTTGGCAGTTATTCATACTAAATATTTAACAATACTATGGAGTTCTAGCTTCTGTTGTTTCTGTCAATAGTAAGTTTGGCCAGTATTGTGTAGCCAATGTTTGTGTGCACAGATGGTGAGAGTTCAAGAACTTTCAAAAAAAAACAATCATTGGGCAGTATTTGGTAAAGCCAATGTTTGCCTGCCCATTCCTGTCAACCATACTTCCCGAATAGACCTGTCAAAAATTCATATGTGCAGGTACCAAATGACAGAGAAGAATATTAATGCACTTCAAAACTGGGCACAGTCCAAATGCCCACCATAGCAGAATAGATCAATTTTTTGTGTAATCCCATAATGATCTAAACATCTGTGAGAAAGACTAACTTTGCAGCTCACAGAACACCATAACTCTACACTTACTACTGTTTGAAAGCAAGGATTACATCCCACAGAGTTGCATTTACACAGAATTTAGTGGCCCTTTCGGAGGTGGGATGTAATGATAAAGGGATCTCTAGAGTTTCACGGCTTCACATAGGGGGTTGATGTTCAAAACCTCAACTTGGTAAAGATGATGAGGTGTTCACTTAGGATTTTTCCTATGTCTGTATTTTAACATTCAAGATATCTTTAAAATTGGCCATTTAAGACCCTCATTGATCATAGCAGTACCATGAGAAGAGGGAGTATCTAAAAATCATCTCATTCCTTAGCAGCCTGAGGTGCTGGATAAGATACCTTTGTAGATGCAGAAATGAAGTCTCCAGAAAGGGAAAGATCCCTAGAGCACACACTGACTAAGATCCTGGTTTTCCTACCCTGGGAACTTTCAAACCCTCGAGTTAACATGCGATCTGGAGATATCTTGATATAAATTAAGGTAGATGCCTTGGAGGACTATATCCTAAATATAAAGTTGCCTAAAATAAAGAAGAAAATCTCACTCTTATTTTAAGTAAATCAGAAAAAGGATGCCCGAGGGATTGGCTTGTCTAAGAAGTGACAGAAACAAGAAGTCTTCCCTAGAAATATGGCACCATAGGCTTCTCTTCAGTTAAACTGGGATCTCATTTCTGTTGCCCACTGTACCAATGTCCCCACTAGACTAGCATGCAGAAAGAGCCATCAAAGGACATCTCCACTGATTCAATTTCACAAGAGAACAGTGTTCAGCCGAGGAGGTGGGAGCAGAGGAAACATTTCCCATCATAGCATTTTTCTTCTGCTTTTCTATCAGATTTTGTCTTGGGGGAGGCAGCGACACTTCCTCATGAAGGGCCCAAACATGCCCAGGCTAGGTTCTCTGAATTGCCATTTAACCCACAGACTCTTAATAAACATTTATGTAGTTCCTCTCTCAACAAAGAGATGGCATGGGCAAAGATGGCTGTGATCGAACCACATGAATCTCACCGCCTATTTTCTATCCACTGTTCCTTCAATTGGTCTCTCATATAATAGATATCAATATCTTTTTTGTTTACAAAAATCAAGAAAGAGCGGCCAGGTATGAATGGAGTGTGATGAAATTACAGGTGTAGCAGAAGATGTGGCAGCAGGAGTCGGGAATGGAGGACGTCTTAGAGGCTCTCTCTGGAGCAGAAATTACCATGAATCTGTAAGTGACAGAGGCAAAATAATGTGATATAGGAGGAAACTCTTACTTTCTCTCACTCCGAAAGGAAGCTCCAGTGAGCCTGCGGCAGGTAGGCATGCAGCTAGCTAAGCTACCATTGTTCCTGGGAAAGAGTCACTGCCAGGCTTCTTCGAGACACACTGGACCAGTACGGAGGCATGGTCAAGTGTGTCAAGTCCATCCATCTCAGATGGATGCTGTGACATGTTAGACCCATGGTTCCAGAGTCCAGCTTCTGAAATCTTGAGATTTAGTCACCCCTCAAGCAACTGGGTGTGTGGCCTCATTCTACACAGACAAGATCAAATGCTCAGCCGGAATTAGGTTTTTCACCTTCAACCTTGTGATGACTAAAACCCAGCTAAGCATGTCACAAAATAAGCACACAATGGCCCAGAGATGCCACAGAAAGCATCGCACCTTTCCTAGCAACCTCTCAGCAGCCCTCACTAAGCCTGCTGGTCACCTCTGGTCACTTTAGGCTAATGGTAAGCAGACAGCACAAATGTAGGAAGACTGAGGAAACCGCATTTCAATAACATGGCTATTAGTTTTATTGATAAAAATCCACATACCCTAGACTTAGAAACACAAGAGTCCTGTACTTGCACCTCTTCTCAGGCTCAGGCATTGAGGTCCCACCCCTCCCCTGAGGCTCAGAGGTACTCAAAAGGGGACTGCTGTAGTTTCTGGTGTCTATTAATTAGTCTTTGATATACACACACTCCTACTCTTAGGCCAGGTCTTCTCTGTCGGTTGGGCACATATGGAAAGTCCAGTGTCCACACCACTGCCCTGCGTGACTTCCGGAAGAGTCGTCTCCTGAAATATTTAAGTCCTTTCCCTAGCTGGAGAATCCCACAGCTTCCTACTGTGAGGAGCGACTGTCCCCTCAGCCCCAACTGCTCTTTTCTGCCCTCAGCTCCCACAGCATTTAAGGCCAGTCTCACTGGGCACTTAACTTTCACCTGCTGTGTCTAACACCTGATACGGTCAGATCTTATCTCCCAGGGTAAACTGTCTGTTCCTAGAAAGAAGAAACTAGATTCCTACCTTCCACCACATAATTGTCCCAGGGGCCTGGCCTGGCTCCTTTATGTCATGGACTCAGAGTGCAACTGTATTTGTCCCCACGCAGTTACGAACAGCAAGATAAAAGGGGGGCTTCCGGAAAAGGGGGAAGGGATAGCCTCTGTAAAGACCTTGTGTAAAGACCTCTCAGCTCTTTCAGTTATCTGGAGTTTGAAGAGGGAGATTCTGATCTGAAAGAAAGCATCAAGACAGGGCTTTCTCTCCTCCTGGAGAGGTACTCCAGCACGGTGCTTCTGGTCACCTGTGTTTCGTCCTCTGCGACAGGGAGGGATTTGTCTGCTAAAGTCTACAAATATTAGTTCACATGCCTTCCTGTGCTCTGTAAGCTCTGCTGAGTCAGTCCTAAGCAGCCATGTGCTGCTCCTGGCTGAACGTGTCCTCCAAAGTTCCTCCACTGTAACCGATTCATCAGCATTAAGAGGCAGAACCTTGGAGAGGTGAAGCCAGAAAGGTAAAGTCGACCTCATGGGTGGGGTGGGGACATCTTACAGGCCTGTACAAGGTGACTTTGCTCCTTTCCATCTGGCCGTACATAGTGAACACAAACCACTGCTCTCCCTGAGAGGTTGCAATAAGAAGGTGCCACGTTGGAAGCAGAGCATCAAACTCTCCGGACCCTGAACTTTCCAGAGCCTTGCTGTTGGACTGCATGGCCTTCAGAGCAGTGGGAAATGAGTTCCTGGTTCTTTTTTTTTTTCAAATTCCTGAGATTCAGATATCATGTTCTAGCAAATGACAACAAGCTTAGAAGCCAGCTGGCCAGATCTGTTCTAGTAGGAGCCAGCCCTAAAGCACATCTTTCTGGATTTGTCCAGAGTCACCGTTGACAATTGTCAATTTCAGATGCAAATTGAAGCCACTCAGGGAGCTTTTCAAAATCATTGTCCTTGGATCCACCCATGCCAGTAAAAAGGCAACAACGCCTGGGAGGACCCCAGGTACCAGTGCTTCCAAGTATTTACTGGCCTGGTTGTGATGCGCAGCCACTTTTGAGAAGCAGGGGTTCAGTTGGCCCTTTAACAACTGATCCAAACGTTCATCCTGCAGAGCTAAAGTCAGAACACAAAAACACTGCCTCATTTTGAGCAAAGGAATGCCTGTAGATGTAACACGAGAGCCAGCTTGTTGGGGTTTCTGTCC
>LOJH01028586.1:0-13849 GCA_001685095.1 Ellobius talpinus | reverse complement strand
AGAGAGAGAGAGAGAGAGAGAGAGAGAGAGAGAGAGAGAGAGAGAGAAGATCAGATCCAGGAACAATCCAAATGATTTTGAAGAAAACAAAGGAAAAGTGAAAGTAGGAGGACTTGGTCATACTACTGGGTTTTAAGACTTTTTATGAAGTTTTCAGAATTAAAATAGAGCTGGAGAGATGGCTCAGAGGTTAGGAGTACTGGCTGCTCTTCCAGTGGTCCTGAGTTCAATTCCCAGTACCCACAAGGTGGTTCATAACCATCTGTAATGAGATCTGGTGCCCTCTTCTGGCGTGTAGGCAAACATGCTGCCAGAATACTGTATACATAATAAATAAATAAATGAATGAATGAATAAATAAGTAAATAAATAAATTAGAACGAGTGGTAATGACATAATAACAATCTGACAGAATAATGGAACAAAAGAATCAAACCAAAACAAAGTTATCTTTCCCAGTGGTCTAATGCTTAGGATTTGGTGCTCTCCCAAATCATGAAAACCTGATCAAGGTCAATGAGATGTTTTGCTGGTTAAGGACACCTGCTGCCGGGCCTGATGACCTGAGTTTGACATTCAGGACCCACATACTGGGAGGAGATAACTGACTCCCCAAGTTGTCCTCTGACCTCCACATGTATGCTGTAGCACACGCGCACGCACACACACACACACACACGCACGCACGCACACACTAAATAAATAAATAAATAATCTATTTCAAAAGAAAATGTTAGCACCGCAATGGAACACAAACCTTGGTATACCATGGAAGTGTTATCACACATAAATGGGCAGGAGAGCACCTGGTTGGCAGCTTGTCAAATATTTAGAGCCACACCATGTCATATACAAAAGCAAATGTGGAAAAAAAACTAACTGTAAAATATAGGTAACATCTTTATTATTTAAGTAGAGAGGAATTTCTTGAGGCAGAATATCGCATTATACACACACATCTTCCCAAACCACACCAGTTATGATGATTTAAAAAAACAAATTGGCCAAAAGTTTATGAAAAACGTGTTCAGTTCAGTGACCAAGGCAATTTCCAGATGTGAGATGCAACCACTACCCTTCACACTGGAAAAAGTTAAGATTAGGACTTTGAGATTGTAGAGACAGGAAATTTATATACTATATATTGCAGAGAGATTAAGAAATTTATGAAGCTACTTGTAAATATAAGATGGAGACTAAACGCTGACACTTCGTTTCCCAGAAGACATGCAAAGAACTTCACTATGTGGTGATTAAAATTACGTAGAATTAGAAAGAACCAAAAAGTGCACTACTAATAAGATGAATATGAAATGTACTAGCGCACTCCAAAACTGCTAGAACAAATGGGTGAATCTCAAAACCATTCAGTGGGAAATAAAAGCAGTAAAACACACATCTGCAGAATAACCTATTTATAGAGTACAGCCTTAGAGAGAATGTTTTCTATCACCACAGGTGTGCGCATGTATACTAGAAGCTTAAAAAGACAGTGTCAAAGACTACATCTATGGAGGATGGGTAGGAGAGCACACGACAGAGAGGGACAGCTGGTGCTTCAGCATCCTCTTAAGCATGGTGTGTTCATGTATGTGCACAAGGGTACATGTGTTTGCACATATATGTGGAAGCCATAGGACAACCTCAACTGCCACCTTTAGGAATACTGCCCACCTCCCTTTGAGACAGGCTCTCTCATTGGCCTGGAGGCAGCAAGCTCCAGGATTCTCCTCCTTAGTCTCTGTCTCACTGGGGCTGGGATTACAAGTGCAGGCCACATCAGGCGCTTCCCATGGGGACCGAACTCAGACCTGCACGCGTGTGAGGAAAGTGCTTTTCTGAGTATGCTGTCTTCACAGTCTCTTGATGTCTAGATGTCTCTAAGAAAATTCAAAGCATGTTGGCCCATGCCTTGTAATCCCAACACTTGGGAGGATGAGCAGGAGGAATGCTGAGAGTTCAGGTCCAACCTGGGCTACAATGTGAGACTCTTTCCTAAAACTCTCCAAAAAAAAAGTCTTGATGCACATGGTAAGTTGACAATGGAAACTTAAAATATAAATAGTAAACTAAAGAGAAGTGTGTCTTGCAATGAACTGTCATGCAAGAAAGTTTAAAGAGATGACAACAAACATATTAAGTGAAATAAAACAGGCGATAAAACTGTAGATTTTTCAGACAAGGCATGAAAACAGTCGAGGGATTCTTCTCTTAACACTATAAACAAGTTCCAAGAATGCACCTGAGACATTTACTATCTTATCAACTTGGATCCATGCAAAGAACATGGACAAAGATACTTACCGATCGATGGTGAGTATGACAGATTAACTGCAGATCTTTAAACAAATGGATGTAGGATTATATATCTACAGACCAGCTACATTTGAATGTTCCCATAGGGCCCATGCTAATGGGCCCTGCCTTTCCGGAGAGACAGCCTTGCTGTCTAGTCAGAGCTATCAGAACCAGGGAGAGTACCGGTTGCTGAAAAGAGTGGGGTTATAACACCAGTACCCAGAAACTGAGGCAGGAGGATTATAAATTCCAGCCCAAGCTACATAACCATACCCTGCCACATTTTTAAAGACTAAGCAAACTGGCTGGGCTAGGGGCTGCGCATGAGAAACCTATATTGCAAGTGATGCCACATTCGTAGGAGAGTGGCAGCAGGAAATTACTGAAGGACTTTGGAAAGGAAAGAGAGCATTTATCTTACTATATTTATGATCTATGATAACTGGAAATTGACTTGGATACTCTAAAACCTGTGCCCAGAAGGTACAGGCATCATGACACATTTTATTTTATGAAAACTGAAATAACATATATTATAGGGTGGGGAGTTAAGACTCAGAAAATAGTGCCATTATTATTCCTTTACTGGAAAAATTTGTGTGTTCGTTATACTTTGATTAAGTGTTTTTGAAACAGTTGAGACCAAAAGATACACACCACATTTATTTTGTAACAGTTAAGGCCATAAGACGGTGTTGAATATGACATGCATGCTATTTTGTCTTACAGATGAATTGATTTTGAGTTCAATCATTCTCTGAGAGACGACATCCCAGCTCGCATAATTTCATCAACCAGGAGAATGTTAGTAACAATCACTGCGCTGAGGATGAAAAGATGAGAATGAGTGGAGCCTCCTGATGCACGCCTGTTTCTCCCCAGCACCTTCAGCAGCGCGGAGCACTTTTCCCTCCGGTTATGTTGGTGTGAGAACACAGATCTTAGGAACGGGACGCCCCTCCTCACACTGTAATTTCAACTGCTTTGTTGACTCGGTGGAAGTCTGATTTATGCCCCAGAAAAGCTGTGCTTAATTTCCACATGTCGCCGTCCCTCCCTGCCACACAGACAATGCTGCTGCACTACTCCCTGCCTCCCCTTCCCACTCAAACAGCAAGGTCAGGTTAGCTTTTCCTGTGACTTACGATGCTGCAATGCTTAGGGGACTATAAGAGGACAAAAGCTAGTCTCAGTAGCTGGGAACTACGGTGTCATACACTTCACAGTGTTTTCAAAATCAAAAGAACAAGAAATGTTCAAAGTTATCACTTATATCCCTAAAGGTCTTTCTCTTCATTGTCAATTTACCATGAGTGAAGAAGATGTTTTTTCACACAATAATTATCCCAAATGCCTGCTTCTGCTGCTACCATTGGCTCCCCTGTAAAGTAAAAACAAACCATTTAATACAGCAATCTTGACATACCCTGTCAATGTTGACTGGTGAATTCTAGCAATATTTACTCTCTTATAGAACTACTTTTTATCAAGGTCACCAAAGACCCCTGTGCTAAGTCCTGTGGGCTATTCTTACCTTCTGCTTGACAGCTCATCACCCTCCTCTGACAATTCCTTCTCAGCTTGTAGGAACCAGGTTCACCTTTCTTTTTCACTCATGGCTCCTTTTCTTCTCTGACACCTTACTGTTGGAACACCCACCCAGTTCAAGACTCTTCTGTTCTCTCACTATTCATCTGTCTTAGTCAGGATCACTACTGCTGTGATGAAAAACCATGACAAAAACCTCGAAGAAGAAAGGGTTTGTTTGGCTTATGCTTCCACATTGTTCATCACCAAAGAAGTCAGGGCAGGAACTAAGATAGGGAAGGACCCTGGAGGCAGGAGCTGATGCAGAGGCCACAGAGGGGTGCTATTTACTGGCTTGCTCAGCCTGATTTCTTATAGAACTCAGGACCTCCAGCCCAGGGATGGCATACCCACAATAGGATGGCCCTCCCATCAATCACTAAGAAAATGCCACACAGGCTTGCCTACAACCAGATCTTATGAATCTTAAGGGGGCATTTTCTTAATTAAGGTTCCCTCCTCCCAGATGACTTTAGCTCATGTCAAGCTGACATGAAACTAGCCAGCACAACATATTTCCCAGGTGGTCTCATTCAGTTTTCTGGGTTTAAACTATCTGATATATCCTGATAACATATCTCTTTCTGGAGCTCGATATATTAAACCACATTCCCCCCAAGAAAACCATAAGTACTTCAGATCAGACTTTGTCGAAATTGAACAGTCCCCCAGTCCACAACCAACTCTAGCCTTCTCCAACAGTTAGTGCAGTTTGAACCTACTAGTCATTCAGCTAACTCCTCTCCACAGAGTGGTCCGAGTGACCCTTTTAAACATAGACTATACCACATCTCTGCTCAAAATTGCTCCCTATTTCACTGCAAAGATTAAATAACAAAAGCCAAAGTCCTCGGACTAGCTCACACGCCACTGTACAATCTGACCTATCACCTCTCTTCCTTTCTTCTCCACTGGCTCTTCCCTCTCTTGAGAGAGCACTTATGTTGCCCCTTCATGGCTAACTCTTTAATTCCTCCAGCTTCTGCAGTAGACATTTTCCTAGTTTATACTGTACAAATGTTTTAATTTTCATCTCTTCTCTACCCTCCTTAATTAGCATTCATGATCATCCTTCCTTTGCTCTTTTATTTTTTCATCAAGTTTATTGTTCTCTTAGATGCTAAATTATTTATCAAGGTAATTGTTTACTGCCTGTTTTCACTCACTATAAGAGAAGCTCTGTTTTGCCCAGTGTGAATCCAAATAATAAGCACTTAATTAACTATATCTTTTTAAACATTGGTGGGGGCAGAGAGGACCAGAGAGGTAAATAGTTCAGTCATCGACTGTTATACAAACACAATGACTGAGTCTGAGTTTGGTCCACATTTAAAAATTCTTTTGTTTCAGGGCTGGTGAGGTGTTTCACCTGTCAAGAGCACTTGTTACTCTTGCAGAGGACCTAGGTTCAGGGCCAGTTCCAGAGGATCTGATGCTCTCTTCTGACCTCCACAGGCACTGCATGCACATTGTGCACAGACATAAATGGAAGCAAAACACCTAAACACATTAACTATTTTTTGGAGTAAGCTAGAGGCAATCAAGATTGATGTAACAAAATGTCCCAACCTACCACTCTCTGTTATAAGATTTGGGTTCTGGAAGAACAACCTAGTGAGTAAAGCTAATTTTTCTTCAGTTTCTCACCTGTATTCAGGTCTATGCCCACGAGCTCTTTTGATTCTGCATGTTCAGTCTGAATTTTTATCAATGTTTCCTGCAGGTCATAACCAGAATTCTGAGCAAGAACCTTCATGAAAAAACAGTAAGTATGTGTGGAATGCCTTCACGTGTGGATTTGAAAATCTAATACAAAAGTAAGGTACTACCCTTTAGTCTTGTAAAAACCCAACCACAAAACAGTGCTCATGTTCTTTAGAAGAATTCCATTCCTAACCTAAACAAAATTATTGCTTTATCCACCTAGCACATTTTATACTTGAACAGTCCCCCTGTGAACAGAACACTAAGCTCTAAGGACCATACCGCCCCACTCCCACATAATTTTATGCAAGGTCTCATGTAGTTCAGGTTGGCCTCAAGCCCCTTCTCCCCTTATGTAGCAGGAAATGCCTTGAGTTCCCAGTCCTCCTGCTACATCTCCCACATGCTGGCGTTAGGCATGTGCCACCACGTCCCGTTTATTTCTTTCCTTATAAAAGATTTAAGATCACTCTTGTTTGCCCTGGCCTCCTGAGCCGCATGCCCTCCTGTTCTTCCCAGAACACCCTAGAGAGAAGCAGAGCATCTGCAGCACCGTGTGCCCCTCGGCTTCAGAATGAGAGCCATGAACTGTAGCAACTGGGACGGAGATGCCTGTACTCCTTACCAGCCCACTTTCCCTACTAATGCTGATAGAGAAAAGGGCCACTGTGTGCCAGGGCCACCAATTCATGCCAACATCATTACTTAATGACTTTGCTTCTTGGAGGAAAGAAAAAAATAGATATTCACAAACAACCTTCAAATTATGAATAATTCTGACATAAATTATTTAAGTCTTTGCCAGGATTGTTAATAATGGTTTAACTCATGGCAATATCATGCTGGAAACAACTTTCTATATTACTACATGGCTGACAACTAACAGAAGGGAAAGAGGAAGGAAGGACAGCTCTGTCCTCTCTCTGTGTTTCTCCTTGTTGAAAAATTACAACAAATTCAAGCTAGTAGGATTTGGGGACACTAAACATTTTGAAGAAGTCCTTCTCTTCTCACAATTTAAAGCAATAACTAATGTTGTCGGATGCCACCAACAAAACAAGAATCTATGCAAAAGGGAAAAAACCTAACAAAACCTAAACTCCAAACTGTTCATTAGGATTGGTTAGTACTGAACTTTCTGAAGGAGCTTTTAGACACAAGGAAAACCTGACTGCTTCCTGGAGCTCCCCAAAGTACTGCAGGCTTCAGTCCCCACAGTTTCTCTGCTGGCTTTGTAAAATATTTAACACAACAGAAAATGCAGATAAGCACATTTCTAACTCCGCGAACTGCTGGGAAAGATGGCAGTTGGTAACCAAGGATCTTTCCGTGCAGCTGGCTGTTAGCTGGCCGGGAGATAGTCATACCTTCGGGACAATAAGTAAGGCGTCAGCGAAGGCTTGGACTCCAAGGCGAGATTGTCCCTGCACATTGTGCTTACAGTTCACAAGAGCCTTTGCTATAGCGACTTCAGCTGCTCCAGCCCCAGGAACCACACAGCCTGCCAGAGGGAAACAACGGGAAGATGTCAGGCAAGGGAGGGAGCCAGAAAAGCAGTGCGCTACAAAAGCGAGCGCCTTTAATTAGCTGACTACCTCTGAAATGTTTTGAATATATTTAGAGATCAAATAAATTCCACAGTTCAGAAATAACTAGGTTTGCCCATAAAGCATTCTGAAATCAAATAATTAAGCACAGTACAAATACTGGTCGCAAACAGTTTGTTTCATGCTTATCCTCTGGAAAATAAAAGTGGCATTTCTGGGGCCAAAGAGATGGTTCCCAGCACCCACATTAGGCAGCTCACAACCATCTATAGATCAAATCCAGGGAATCTAACACTGTCTTGCATTAACCTGCATTAACATAGTGTACATAAACTCACACAGGCACACTCACTCACACACACACACAAATCTTTTTTAGGTAGATGTTTCTTTTACCTACATCTTATAGTTATATGACAACATTGAAAAGTTGTTATTTATAATTTATAGTAGCAAGTAGCTGGATACACTGTCTCATCTAAAAAATTTAAAAGGCCTTAGAATGATGTATTTCAACCTTTGAAAGACAATAACCGCTAAGCCAGACTACTTTATGTGCAAAACTATCTCTCATAATTGAAGGGCAAAGAAAAACTTTCGATGACTGGACAAGGAATTCATGGTTACTAAACCAGCTCTACCAAAGTTATTCAAAGGAATCCTGAGGTCTGAACAGAAAGACACACTATGAGACTACAGGAAAGAAGAGGTGATGCTAGACCAGAAGTTAAGCAAACTCATCAATTGCCATAAGATCAACAGTGTAAGAGGAACCAATGCATAACCTTCAATAATAACTCTGAACATCCATGATCCCCACTCCCCACATAGAAGACAGACTAAAAGGCTGCATTTACAACTAACCTGGGCTCATTGGAGCTCACAGAGACTGAACTAACAGCCAGGAAGCCTGCACGGGACTGACCTAGGCCCTCTGCATATATCTGACAGTTGTATAGCTTGGTCTTCTTGTGGGACTCCCAACAGTGGAAACAGGAGCTGTCTCTGACTCTTTCGCTAGTTTTTGGGATCCTATTCCTCATACTGGGTCACCTTGCCCAGCATTACTACAAGGCAAGGTGATTATTCTTACTATAGCTTGATATGCTGTGTTTTGTTGATGTCCATGGGAGGCCTTCCCTTTTCTGAATAGAAACACAGGAGGAGCAGATGGACAGGGAGGCATGGGGGAGGGACTGGGAGGAGAGGAGGAAGGGAAAACTATGGTCAAGATATAAAATAAAATAAAACATTAAAAGAAAAAAGTTTTTTTAAAGGGCTGGATTTATAACAGAATTCTTGTATTTGACAAAATAAACTCCAAACCAAAATTAGTCAAAAAAATGAAGAAAGTCACTTCATATTGACTAAAAGAACACTTTCATAAGACAATACTACTATTATGAGCATATATACCCTGGACACAGGGCACCCAGCACTACTAGAGGTCAAGACCCAAATAACCAATACAAGAATACTGAGTGACGTCAGTACCACACTCCCATCCCAATGAATCATAAGCAGAGAAACATCTGGATTCAGTTATACCTCAGAAAGATCTAGCAGACATCTACAGAACATTTCACACAAATACTGCTGAATATACATTCTTCTCTGTAGCCCATAGAACTTTCCCTAAAGTAGAACATAGTATAGGACAAAAAGCAAATCTCAGAAAATACAGGAAAATTGAAACAGCTTCTTGTATTCTATCTGACCACAATGAAATAAAGTTAAAAAATCAGCAACAAGAAAACAACTAATTCATGGATAGTAAACAACTGGGTTACTGAAGAAATTAGAATGGAGGTAAGTTTTAGAGTCAAATGAAAATGAAGACACAACATACCAAAAGCATGAGATTCAAT
Organism: Ellobius talpinus; assembly: GCA_001685095.1. Taxonomy (NCBI): domain Eukaryota; kingdom Metazoa; phylum Chordata; class Mammalia; order Rodentia; family Cricetidae; genus Ellobius; species Ellobius talpinus. Next base: position 4,845 of record LOJH01028586.1, on the reverse strand, counting down.
GAAACAGCACCAATTTAAAAGGGGAGTGCCAATAAAATTCATAAAGTCCTAAAGACAAACCTTGAAAATGTATATTCCACTAAATTAGAACATCTAAAAGAAATGGAGACTTTCTAGAAACATATGAGCTATCAAAATTTAACTGAGATAAGTAACTTAAATGATTCTATAACAAGCAATGAGACCAATGTAGAAATAAAACAAACAGTCAAAAAAAAAAAGTTCAACCTCAACCAGGCATGGTAGTACATGGCTTTAATCCCAGAACTTGGGAGGCAAAGGCAAATGAATCTCTGTAAGTTCAAGGCCAGTCTGTTCTACAGAGCAAGTTCCAGGACAGTCAAGCCAGAGAAACCCTGTGAAGAAGAAGAAAGAAGAAAAAAGAGAAAGAGGAGGGGGAGGAAAAAAGAAAGAGGAAGAGAAGGAGAAAGAGAAGGAGGAGGAGGAGGAGAGGAGGAGGAGGAGGAGGAGGAAAGATCTAGGCTTAGATGGATTTGCTGCATTCTACCATACCTTTAAAGATGTAATACCAATCATTACAGACTATTCCATACAATGGAAAATGAGGGAATGCTCCAAACTCACATATGAAGCCAGTACTATCCTGTACCAAAACCAGATAAAGACACACACACAAAAGAAAATTATAGGCCAATTTGTCATATGAACATAGAAGCAAAAACTCTAAGTAAAATATTTGCAAACTGAATTGAATACATCAAAAAGAGTATCCATCATTATCAAGTTCATTCCATTCCAGAAATGCAGAGATAGTTTAAGATACATAAATCAATAAAAGTAATATAGCATATAAATAGACTCAAGGAATAGAAATCACGGATCATTTCAATAGATGCAGAAAAGGCCTTTGACAAAATCTTACCACTTTGCATGACAAAACACTGAGGAGACTAGAAATAGAAGGAACATATCTCAGCATAATAGAAGCCATATACAGCAAACTTACATCCAGCACCATGCAAAACAGGAAAACTCACAACACTCCCATTAAGGTCAAGAGCAAGATAACGGTGTCCTCTCTCCACTCCTATTCAACACAGAGATTGAAGGTTTAGCTAGAGCTTGTAATAAGACAAGAGAGGAAATAAGAGGGACACAGACAGGAAAAGAAGTGAAAAGATCCTTATTTGCTGGTGACTTGATACTATACACAGAGACCCTAAAGACTCTACCATAAATTCTTACATCTGGGCTAGGTGGTGGTGGTGCATGCTTTTAAACCCAGCACTTGGGAGACAGAGGCAGGAGGATCTCTGTGTGTTCGAGGCCAGCCTGGTCTACAAAGTGAGTTCCAGGACAGTCAAGGCTGTTATACAGAGAAGCCCTGTCTAAAAAAAAAAAAAAAGTTCTTACGTCTGATAAACACTTCCAGCAAGACAAGGTGACACAAAACATCATGCAAAAATCAAGAAGTGCCCTTCCTATATACCAGTGGAAGACACACTGAGAATCAAGGAAACAATGTCATTCAAATTAGTTTCAAAAAAATAAAATGAAATCTTAAAATAAATCTAACCAAGAAAACGAAAGATCTATATACTGTCTTAAAACACCATTGAAGAAAACACTAGAAGACAGAAAAAAAGTCTTCCCATGTCCATGGATTGGAAGAATATTGTGAAAATAGCTGTCCTACAAAAACTAATCTAATCTACAGATTCAACACAATCCTCATCAAAAATCCAGTATCATTCTTCATAGAAATAAGAACAAAATCTTAAAAGTCATGTGAAAACATAAAATTCCCCACATAAGCACTGGAGAGCTGGCTCAGTGGTTAAGAGCCCTGCTGCTCTTCCAGAGGACCTGGTTTTGATCCCCTGCACCCACATGGCAGCTCATAGCCATCTGCAACTCTAGTTCTGGGCATTTGGCGCCCTCTTCTGGCTTCTGTGGGCACTGTACATATGTTATGCGCAGACAGGCAAAACACTCATACACATAAAATATTTTTTAAAGATCCCAGACAGTGAAAGCAATGCTCTGCAATAAAAATAATGCTAAAGGTATTACAGAAATCACATGATAACCTCAATAGATGCGGAAAAGGCTTTTGACAAAATCTAACATCCCTTCATGACAGAAACACTGAAGAGACTAGGCATAAAAATAACATATCCCAGTGCAATATAATAGGACTATACAACAACCTATAATGAACATTATACTAAATGGAGGAAAACTCAAGGCATTTCCATTAGAATCAGGAACAAGACAAGGATGCCCACTTTCTCAGCTTTAGTTCTTAGCTAGAGCAGTAAGAAAAGGAAATAAAGAAGTCAAAGTATCCTTATTTGCAGATGATCCATATGGATCTAGCCACAGTTCCCAGCATTGCTGAGGAGTGTGGCCAGGTTGACGGAAGGTATAGGGTAGGTGGGGCAAGAGAGTGTGCAGTGTGTCCATCCACAAGAGGTTGGAGTCAGCTTATGTTATCCTGGTAATGGCCCCTCCAGCTGGGCTTCCTAGATATCTTAGGAGCTCCCCTAGAAGCCAGTAGCTCAGATGACTCCAGTCAACATCTCTTGCAGGCACTGAAAGAATCCAACTGATAACCCAAATCCGGCTCTGCCCCCCATTCCTCTACTGCCACTGTCGTACCTGACCAGGAAGGGGTGGACAGCCTTTTGAAGGCCCTAAAGAGGGAGCTGTCTGCAACGGATGGGGACCAAGTCACAGGCCCAACACGTATTCCTGACCTGGGCAAGGTATCAGCATCACTTCCGGCACTGACTGGATGTTCTTGACCACTATAAGTTGGCCACAGATTGGCAGTGGTGGTTGGAGGCCACGAGTGACAGAGAGTCACCCAAGCCACCTCGCAGGTAGAGGGGACACTGAGAAGATCCTCAATATCACCCAGAATCCTTGGGGTATCTGAGCACAACTCAGGTCCCATGAGATGTTCACATAGAAGAACTTGATCCAAAATGGCAGAGCCAAGCCACTGCCTGCAAGGATCCTGAGCATCCTGTGGGGACTTGTTGGGAACTGGGGACTTTTGGGGCACTCTGGGGATATGAATGGAGAAATATGAGTCTTTTATTTTTTAGTAAAGTACATGTTTTTTTTTCTGTGATTCTGGTTAGATTCCAGGACCTCACACATGCTAGGCAGGTACTATCACTGAGTTGTGACCCTGCCCACTCCCACTCCCTAGGCTAGCTAGCACTCTACTGCTAAGATAAACCCCAGTTTCATGGATTTTATTTTTCAAGTGATAAGAACATGTGAAAAGTTCAGGTCATCCAGGAATATCTGCATATGAGAATCTGACTTACTTTCATGATCTCCAAAGCTCATATTTCACATGAACATTTCCAGAACTTTTCCAAACAAAACAAAACAAAAACAGAAACAAAAACAAAAAAATAACCCTCCACTCATGCAAGCAGCCACAATTATATTCAGTGGTCCAAAAACGAAGGACATTTTAGTAAAAGGGGGCTTGTTGGGGGAAAGGATTTTACCTGTAGAAAGTGGATACAAGAGAAGGTAATGGGGGGTAGAAATGCTCCAAACTCAGTATATACATGTTTGAAACTGTCAAAATTTAAAGAAAAGAAACAATTTACTTTAAAACTACATTGGAGGGGCTCAGCAATTAAGATCACTGGTGATTGTTCCAGAGCACCTGGGTTCAAGCCCCAGCACCTACTTGGTGGCTCATTTACCACTTGTAACCCAAGTTCCAGGTGATCTGACACCCTCTTCTGGCCTCCACAGACACCAAGCACATACATGTGGTGCACAGACATACATGCAGGCAAAACATTCATACACATAAAATAATTTTAAAAACGACTTTAGATTCCATCTCATGCCAAGAAGAATGGTAATCACTATCCATTATTCAAATAAGTGCTAGTGAGGATATGGACCAATGGGAACTGTATACACGGCTGTAAACTGGTAGTGGAGATCCTCAAAAAACTAGAAGTAAATCTACTATGTGATCCAGCTATTCCACGCTCAGCTGTGCCTGAAAAGCTCCAAGGTAACATATCTCAGAGACGCTTGCGCATCAAGGTTTGCTGCAGCACTGTTTACAACAGCTAAGTCAGGGGAAGCAGCTGAGAGAGCCAACAAGACAAGAATAGGCAACACGTGGCATATACACACAATGGAAAGATTTTTAGTCAGGAAGGAGGAAGGTACATCAGCTGCAGGGAAATGGGTACATCTGTAGATATTCATTTTCCAGTCTCAGACAAATGGTGCATGTTTTTCTCTGATTTGTGGTTCCCAGACTTTATTAGGTACATAAAATCCTGTGAGTATACACCATCAGACAGGTACAGCAGAAGACAAAACCCAGAACTGCACCTGGCAGTCTTGAGAGTTCTCTTTCAGAGACCTCCACTCAGGTGAAGATGAATCCTTGACTCCCCCCCCCACACACACACACACAAATCAGAATGAACCCATTTGTAGCAGAGATGGAATTTATTAAGAAGGAGGTTTAGGGCTAGCAGGATGGCTTGGTGGGTGAGAGTGTGTGACAGCTAATCTTCACTGTCAACTTGACACACCTGGGAAGAGGGACCCTCAAGTGAAGAATTACCTCCATCATAATGACCTGTGTAAGTATGCCTGTGGAGGGCCAGGATTTTTTTTAATTGCTAATTGATGTGGGAGAGTCTATCCCACTGTTGGTGATATCACAGCTAGGCAAGTGAGCCTGGCCTATATAAGAAAAGAAGCTGCCAGGAAGTGATGGCATACACCTTTAATTCCAGCACTCAGGAGACAGAGACAGGCTGGATCTCGGAGTTCCAGGCCAGCCTGGTCTACAGAGTGAGTTCTAGGACAGCCAGGGCTACA
>LOJH01028585.1:0-16695 GCA_001685095.1 Ellobius talpinus | reverse complement strand
CCTTGTTAGTGCTGGGGTTACAGTTGCAGGCTTTTCTACATGGCCTTTACAGGCATGCTAGGGATCCAAACGCAGGTCCTCGTTATTGTGCGCCTAGCCCTTTCCCCACTGAGTCATCTCCCAGCCCCTTTTGACCTTTTGTAAATGAGTTTCCAACCTTTTAAAATGAGGCATTTCATACAAAAGTCACAATTTGGGCCTTAATTAGTTTCGAAAGTCACAAACTTCCGGCTCCCTGATCCAAAGCTCACTCTAGCATCCTCACAAAAGCTGATGTTTCCGTGAGATGTCAGCCAACTAGATTAGGCTGCCTAGCTAGCTAGGCCTAGGGGTGTGTCTGTCTGTCTCCCTCTTACTGGTATTACAAGCTCTCGCCACCACACCTGACTTTTATTTAAGATTTACTTACTCTATATGTATGTGTGAGGGCCTGCATGTTTGTTTGTACACCATGGGGGAGAGGCTGGCACTTGTGGATTCCAGAAGAGCCCCCGGAACTAGAGTCACAGATGGCCATGAGCTTCCATCTGAGTGCCAAGAACTGAACCCAGGTCCTCTACAAGAGCAGGAAATGGTCTTTACGGCGGAGTCAGCTCTCCAACCTTTCTCTGCTCAGGAAGCCTCCGCAGCTCACACTCAGCTCACAGACACAGCCGCTTTCCCCACTGTGTCAGTGTCAATGTCCCCAGACAGTACTTGTCACAATCAGCCCCAGTTCCTGAAAGTCTATGCTTGTCCAGGCCACCCCTACAGCCCTGCATAGCTCAGGCTGGCCTCAGATTGTGGCAAATTCCCTGCCTCTGCCTGGCAATTACCTAGGACTCTAGGCTTGAGCCCCCATCCCCAGGTCTCTCCCACTCTTTCTGTCTTAAACATTCCGACTTCCCATCTCACACTGTGTTTTCTTTTTTCAGTCATAGTAACACAGTGGCCATTATGTTGTTGAAGCAAGAATAGATTTTTGGTCTTAATTTTACTTAACTATCTCAGCAGTACCTCACCCAGTGACTCACAGTCTCCATTATGAAACACATGCTGTGTAGGTGACATTTGTCTGGAGCTCCACCAGCCTGGGTAAATGCTGCTTCTCGCTCTTTGGTTAATCCTTTTACTTAATTTTTTTTCTGTTCTGAATTCTTCACTTATTCCCAGAATAATTGCATCTAATCTCCATGATCGTTAGTTACTTTAATGATCCTCAAATATATTTTCCTCACCTAGATCACATATGCCAACTCCAAACATATACGCCCAGCTTCTTATAGGAAATCTACATCATGATCTGATAGACATCTCAAGTCAACATTTCGTCCCATCATTCTGCTCAAACCTTCTCTTGCTGCTAATTCTATATGTCAAGAATTGACAACTTAGTTCTTACTGATCAGACTAGAAACCTTGCCTTCAATTCTAACTCTTTTTCCAATTTAAAATCCATCACCTTTCAAATATACACCAGACTGTGAGCCCTAGTGTCTGCTGTCTGCTGTCCTGGAATCCAGTCACCATCATCTGGTTTATACTCCTGGAACATAGTCCTCACTGGTCTCTCCGTTTCTGCTCTTACAGTTTCTCCATTCTCAAAGCAGCAGTCAGAGTGCTGTGTTAAAGTAGAAGTCAAAGTGTGTTCCTGCTCCATGCAAGCCGGTGGATGGTTTATGTTCTCATTCAGAGTAATCCCCTAGAGCAGTCCCTACCTGACATGGAGCTCCATTGCCTGTTTCACCACTTTTTTCCATGAACCTTCCAGAAGGTTCCTGTCTCAGCAGGTTCCTGTGCATGAAAAACTCATTCTCAGAGATCAAAGCAGATGGCTCCTTCATCCCTTTGCATACTAAACTTCCATTGTTGGCAATATCACCACTGATGATCCTGAGATGCCAAACTCCCTCCGCTTGGATTCTTCACATCCATCCTCTTTCCCTGAACATTTTCTCCTAAACATTTACTATTTTTCATATTGATTTTCTCATTTGTCTTATTTATCATGTATCTCCTCTGATCAGATATGCCCAGCACTTAGGACAGGAGTTCCCAGTTCCTGGAAATATCTGAAATATAAGAGGTGATCAACAGATGTGTCTTAATGAGTGAATTGCCTGTCCCTCCCCCATCTTATACTCAAAGTGTATTCCCTCATAGTAATCTCAAGGTTGCAGGTTGTTTATATCACAGTTAATTGGGATAAAATGAGGGAAAGAAGCCATTATTGTACAAAGGTAGAACACTGCAAAGAACAGACAACTAACATGAAAATATAAATCATAGGTAAAATGATTTACCTATCAGTTTTCTGCTCTTTTCTCTGAGGTAGGGAGTGCTTGCTCTGGATTACATGCTGATCTTAACTCCCAGCAATATTCCTAGCTCAACCCCCAGAGATTCAGATTGCACACCTCACCACCTAGTTCTGTTTTTCCACTTTGTCACTTCAGAGAGTGTGAACTATATCTCTCAAGTGAAGAATCCCCGTGGGTCTAGAATGTATCACTTGGTTCCTCATGTCAATACCCAGATAGGACTCAGCCCTAAAAGAGGCCTTCTTGCCTTTCCTTCCGCATGCTTTCCATTGAGTGAGGAAACATTTCTCACAACCCAGTGGCCCTATTTGCTTTAGACTGATAAAGACCTCCCATGAGCTAGCTGGGCTACTTCTCCTGAGCCAGAGTGTTCAGGAAATAGGAGAAGGGGTTTATATAGTTAGAGATTGGGTGTACTTCTCCTTCTTAGGAAGAGTTTAATAGGTGCACAGGCACTGTTTAGTAGTATGATAGGTACATAGGAACAGTCTAGTATGATAGGTGCTGATTTAGTTCACTTTCTATTGCTGTGGTAAAGGCCATGGCCAAAATTAATGTAGAAAGGAAAAGCTTTACTGAGTTTATCTATCCCGAGTCATAGTGACATTAAAGGAAGCTAAGGCAGGAACTGAGGCAGAGACCATGGAGGAATACTGCTTCCTGACTTGCATGTCGTTGTGACTTGCTCAGCCTGATTTCTTATACCATCTAGGATCACCTACCCATGGGTGGCACCACTCACAGTGGGCTAGGCCCTCCCACATCAATCATTAATCAAGACAGTGCCCTACTGACTGGTCTGCAGGCAACCTGATGAAATTAGTTTCTCACCTGAAGCCCCTCTTATCAGATAACCCCAATTTGTGTCAAGTTGACAAAAAAATAAGGAAGGAAGGAAGGAAGGAAGGAAGGAAGGAAGGAAGGAAAGAAGGAAGGAAGGAAAGGAAAGGAAGAGTAAGTCAAATAGGAAAAGTCAGAAAAAGCATTGTTTTTATTGCCCATTTCATTACAAAAAAATGCAATAAAGGGTGAGCAAATAAGTCATTTTATCCAGACTCAGACTCTTCTCCCTTGATGTGTTTTGCTCTTCTTGGTGCCTTGGGCCACTTGTGTTGGCCAGCATTAGGAAATTCACTCACCTCACAAACTTGGGTCTAGGAATTTGAGACATTTCCTCAGTTTGAAGTTATACCCCAATCCCATCCCAAGCAGGGCCCTTTGTCCATAATCACACTGTGTCCCTTTGCTGATCTGTGCTCTTCGGTCATGTCAGGGGAAAGTGTTTAACAAAGACCACTCGGCGCTTGAAACTACACTCTACGATCAACGTTCTTCACTCCTGCTTCTCTTTCCTCTTCTCTTTTTCCTTTTTTTGAAATCAAATAAGTTTTTTGTTTGTTGCTTGTTTTTTGTTTCTTTTTTTGTTTGTTTTTGTGGGAGGTAAGGGATTAGCAAGTGACAAACACAAGAATCTCATTCACCCGTCCAACTAAGGATTGCTCAAATGCAAACCAGGAACTGAGAGTTGGCTCCTCTGCAGAGCTGAGCCACCGCACCCCTGAAGAAGCTTGCTGCAGCAAGGGAGTGGTGTGTGAGGTGGTGTTCTGTGCAACACTTTCTGTGTGCTGTCCCTGCTCATCACAGGTGACTCAGAGGCTCCTCTGGGAGCTGCTTAGTCACCACAGTCTGGGAAAAGCAATCATCACTCTCATGATTTCCTCTGCACTCATCTGAGTCCCTTAAATCTTATTACTAGCAGCCTTTTTACCCCCATGCCACCCCCAAAGGATCAGCGACTCCACTGTTTAAAACTCCCTGCGGGTCACAGACTTAGAGGACTTATCCTCAAAACTGACAATAAGTTTACTCTCCTGCTTTCCCCTCTGCTAAGCAATCCACGCTACTAAAGGATGACTTGATATACAGCTTTACACAGTCTGAAAAACTGCAGGAAACTGGGTATTTGGGGATGCTGCACACGGATCTGGCTGACACTTGGAGATGATGAGTATTAAAGATAACACAAAACAAAATGTCCCCAGTGTTAGGAACCGAGAACAGGAGGTACTGATCGAGCTTCTGTGACAGGTATTATAGGGGAAATGTGTACTATGGAGTCATGCCTGTCATGTCCTGTCCTGTCTGAGTCATGCTTCAGTCACAAATTTATTAAGCCCTAAACAGATAGATAAGTTCTGCTTATGGAGGAGTCAAACTCAGCCAGGAGCAGCGGCTTAAGCAGACATCAAACCCTACTACACAACCCATTACTCATTCCCCAAGAGCTAGTCCAAGGGTTCAGGGAGAGGCACTCAAGGCCTTGCACAGCATGTCCACTCTGCTGATGCCATGGTTCCCTTTAGAGGAAGTGGGCAAAGGGAATGAGAAGAGGGACCAGAGAGTGAGTTCCGAAGCCCCAGGTTTACCAGAAAGAAACAGCAGTGTGTCTCCATCAAATTAATCTAACCATTGAGGTCCTCAAAAAACTTCATTATCTGTTGTAAGGAAGGATATGCGCGTACTCGTGAGAGTGAATTTGATGTTTCCAGCCCCCAGGAAGAAGTGTCCTTCTGGCCCATCATGTTCCCAGGGTTTGCTCTCAGGTCTCTGCATCTGGTTCCTTTCTTCCCTCCAAACTTGCCAGAAAAACACATTTGGGATATTACTTTTATTATTTATTTTACAGGAAGGACTTTTTGAAATAGGGTGTGAATCCCCGTCATCTAAAAAGACATAAGACTGTTCTGCTCTTCAAGCTACACAACAGTAGTAAAAATAAAATAAAAAATAAAAAAGGTCACTCTATACCTTCTCTCATGTAGTTGCATTCTCATATATATAAATATATATGAGAATATACATATTAACTAAATAATAAACTTCAGTTTAAAGAAATTTTACTTCTGTAAGATCAGAGGTTCCACAAATAACCTATATTTCTAGATGATACATATTTCATTTATTCAATGTTTGTATTTTGCTTTTGTTTGTTTTTTGTTTGTTTGTTTGGTTGGTTTTGGGACTTGCAATCTTGGTTTTGATTTTCGGTGATGCTGGACAAGGAGTTTGGAACATTAAGCGTTCTTGGCAAGTACTCCAGATCTAAGCTACATCTCCAGCCCAGTTTTCAACTTTCACTTGGAGACAGTAGTCCAAACAGGGCTCACACTTGAGTTCCTCCTGAGTAGCTGGCATCATGTGTGTGTACCACAGTGTCTAGTCCTCCGTTGCCTATTATAGATCATGTATGTTTTCCTCTTTTCTTCATACAGTGAATATTCTCTCTGGTTTTCTGCACAGACCCATGATCAGTTCCTTGGGGAAACTGCCAGAGGAGAGAAAACTGAGCAATCTAGGTTAGTTTAACCACTCTAAGCAGTTATTATAAAGTATAAATTATCAGAAACTAGATTATGTACCCCAGCTCACTCAGCAATAAATCTCTATCTCAAATCTTAGTTTTCATAGTGTTCTCAACCATCATGTCCAGTGTGTTCTCCACAGCTGGGTCATTAATAGCCACTTTAAACCATTTGCTTGACGTGGTCACAAGCCCAAGGACCACATTAAAGGGATTCCAATGGTTAATCATCATTGCTAACTGGGTTAAGAATCAGCCAGGAGAGAGGGGAGTGGTGGTTCACACCTTTAGTCCCAGGACTCAAGAGGCAAAGGCAGGCAGGTCTCTATGATACTAGCCTGGTCTACATAGCAAGTTTCAGTTCAGCCATAGCTACATAGTGAGACCCTGTCTCATGAAACAAAACAGAACAAATGAAGAACCAACCAGGAAACTGGAAACTTCCCACTAGGTATGTCTGTGAGTTTGTTTTCAGAGAAGAACAAAGAGGGAAGAGCCCCCATGGATCCAGACAAAATAAAGGGGAATCAGGAGAATATCAAAGAGCTCTGTTGTTCCCTTTCCTTTGCTCCCCTAAGCATCTATGTTAAGGCTTGGCCTTTAGGGTATTCCTATGGAGAGAAGTCGGATCATTTAGAAGGGGCCTTATGGGAATTCTTTAGGACATTGTGGGCATGTTCCTCGAAGGGAACTGTGGAACCCCAGCCTTTTCTTCCTTGTCGCTTCCTGACTGAGGTGAAAGGTTTTGCTTTAGACACGCAACCACCATGCCAGGGGTCCAAAGCTTGAAGACTTCAACCTGAAAACTGTGAGTCTTTAAAGCATTTCTCTATATAATTTTCTCAGATTTTTAATATTGATGGTGAGAACTTGATTTGTCTAAGTATTATGACGGTGAGTTTTGATTCAGGCAACCCTTGACTACATTTCAGGGACCCTAGGGCTGTTCATAGGTCACATTTTAAGAATGTCTTAGAGATGTTGGAAGGGAGAAGTGTGGTGCACAACCAGAAAGGTGTTGCTAAAGGCTTGCCAACCAGCAGACTATGAGGAACCCACCTTCCGCCCCCACATTTGGAATAAGAGACTGTAAATAGGGATTTGATATTAAATAGATAATTAAATTTAAGAGGAGAAGAAAGTACAGGCCACCAATGGTGAGCTGGATTAAAATAGATTTGGAAAGAAACAGGGAAGAAAACAGTAATTGATTGCATGAGCTTGACATTCAGTAGATGGAAGAACGGAGACAAGGAAACTAAGGTGTTTGAAGGACAGTGTGCTAGAGTAGCAGTTCCCAACATGGGGGCCACAGCCTCTGGGGCCGACTAACTCTTTTGCAGGGGTCACATAGCAAATATTTTGCATATCAGATATCTACACTCCAATTCATAGCAGTAGCAAAAATTATAGTTATGAAGTAGCTACAAAAATGATTGTATGGTTGTGGGTCACCATAACATGAGAAACTCTATTCAAGGGTCCCAAACTTAAGAATGTATTGTGCTAGAGAGAAAATAACTGCTCACCAGTGATGGGGAGCTTGAAGAAGGCCTTGAGTCTTCAGCTGAGAGCTGGTGAGGGAACCTAGGCAAAAAAAATCAAACAGATGAGAGGAAAATAAAAGCCTCAGGGCTCGCAAAAGCCAAGAGACAAGTTGTGCTTTCCCTTCCTGAGCAGAAAGGCTGTCCTGAGATGTGGGTTTTTCCATTTGCAGGCCAGGGAGTCGCTATTTTCTTTCCTCTACTTCCCCCTGACTGCCATAAGGGTCTAAAGTGATAAAACTTTGTTGACATCATCTTTTACTTTGGGGAACAAAATTTTACCTAATCCCTTATGGACATTTTCTGTGTTTTAGGTGGAGCTAGCTTAGATGGCATAACTCAGTCAGAGTGAGTCAAAAAAGACTGAAATATTTATTTGGTATTAAGGGAAAGAATCAGTGCTGCTTACATATAACACAAAAGTATAAGCAAGAAAAATAGATAAATCGGACTTTATGACGATTAGTAAATTTGTTAGTCAAAGAGACATATGAAGAAAGTAAAAAGGCAAAGTATGATGTGGAAGAAACCATTTCTAATCTTATGAAGGTCTGGGACACAAAATGTGCTTGTATGTGCACATATATACTCTTACATCTCAATTAGACAGCTCAGTTTTAAATGTGGCAAAGAACTTGAATGAATATTATTTCAAAGAAGAGATCTGAATGATCAGTGAGGACATGAAAAATTATCTTTAGGGAAATACAAGTCAAACAGACAAGATATCAGAGTTTCACAGGTATTGTCAGGGACTTAAAGAAATGAAATACCCCTGTGCATCACTGTGGGGATGTAAAATGGTCCAGCCACTAAGAAAAACAGGTCCTCAAAGTCTTAAGATGGGGTTTCATGACTATTGTATCCAGTCATTTATACCCAACTCTTTACCCCCAAGCACTGAAAACATATGTACATATAAAAACCTATACAAGTGATAATCACTATTCAATAGCGATATTCTTAGTAGACAAAATATAGAATACAACACTGTGAAAAAATTAACAAAGTGTAGTACAATCAACTAAAGGGGTATTATTCAACAACAGTGAAGACTGTATTTAGTTAGGTTTTTATTGCTGTGAAGAGACACCATAAACACAACAACTCATAGAAGGAAGTTTATTCAGGATTACAGTGTCAGAGGCTCAGTCCTTAACCATAATGGCAGAAAGCATAACAGCAGGCAAGCAGGCAGGCACAGCACTGGGGCAGTAACTGAGTGCTTACATCTGATTCCCAGGCAGGAAGCAGAGTCAAAGCTAATTTCAGAATGGCATGGACTTTTGAAACCTCACAAACCACCTCCAGTGACACAGTTCCTCCAACAAGGCCACATTTCCTAATCCTTCCAAAACAGTTCCAACAACTGAGGATCAAGCATTCAAATATGTGAGCATGGGGCAATTCTCATTCAAGCCACTACAGATTTTAAGAGCCGGAGGACTAAAAAGTCTGATGTGAGATTGTTTTTCCTAGAAATGACAGGGAAGCCACAACCATGATACCTTAACATTATGGCTACCTAAACAATGACAGCATCAACAGACATGCTAATATGGAAAGGGGAACTATCATGGAGTCCCACTCCTAGACAAAATAACTATAGGCAATTGATTACCCACAAAGGGAGAATTAGCATCCCTCAGAGATGAGTTTCCTAATTGGTCATCCAATACAAAGTAGTCAGCACTGAAAGCATGTACACACAGGCAAGAAAAACAAATTCAGCAGGTTATATTCATAAATTGTGTGTGTATGTGTGTGTGTTATAGCAACTTTCACAGTGATTGTAACATCCTGCAAGGGAAGCTCTTTAAAACAAGAAATAAAAACTCAAAATAGCTTCAGGAAGTCCCTGTAACTGACCAAATTCACTAGGCACTTCATTCCCAAAAGGAAACAATAAACATGCCTGAGAGGCACTCCCTTTCAGACAAGCAAGACCTGAGATCAGACCAGCAGCCTGCAAGAAGCAGAAACCAGACCAATTGCCTGGCAGAGGTTTAAACCAACTGAGTTGCTTGGAAAGGATACTCTCCAACTTGTTGGGATGCCTGCAAGCTGTGCAGTGTGCTTCTGATTCCCAGCTTTTGTGAGATTTCGCCCATATTGGGTTGGGCATTGGTGATGCACCTGTGTTTCAGTAAGTAGTCACTCACTTGTATTCCTATAAACAACCTCAAAAAAAGTCATTGGTTCACCAAGTTGGACTTTGGTGATATCTATACTTTGGTACCTGTTGTGTGCTCTTGCATTGGGATGAATAGACATGCATATAGTGTCTCCCAAGAAAAAATTTCATCACACAACAATATGTAATAATAATTATCAAAGAAGTTGAGGCCATCAGATTGAGAGGGAGTGAGGAGGAAGATATAGGAGGAGGCAGCAGGCGGAAAGAGACAGGATGAGTGATGTAATATTTTAATTAAAATTAGTGAATAAAAAATTAAAAAGAAAAAATATACTCTTGTCTTAGAGTTTCTCTTACTGTAATAAAACACCATGGCCAAAACCAGATTGTAGTCTATAATGAAGGAACATCAAGGAAGGAACTCAGGGCAAACTTGAAGACAGGAAATAAGGCAGGGGCCATGGAGGAGAGCTGATTGCACTTCACAGCTTGTTCCATCTGTTTTCTTATAAACCCCAGGACCATGTGCCACAGGGTGGCACTATCTGTAGTGGGCTATACTCTCCTACATCAGGCACTCATTAAGAAAATGCCACAGACTTGTCTACAGGCAATCTGATGGAAACATTTTCTCAGCTGAGGTTTCTCTTCCAAGATAACTCTCACCTGTGTCAAGTTGACCAAAACCTAGCCATGGCTATGCTAAAGTACGGAAGAACCTTGAAAACATTACACTAAGTAAAATAAGGCAAGGGCAAAAAGCCATATTCTCTATGAGTTTGTTTATATAAAATATGTAGATTAGGAAAACGCACAAAGAGAGAACTTAGATAGTGGTCTAGTAATGGTAGAGGGACAATTTACTCAAAAGCATTGCAAACATTGTGCACATATGATAGGAATTAGGAGATGGTAGGTTTCTTAATCGATGCTAGAAATGTTCCAGAGTACATACTAGATTGTGTATTGTATAATGTTTACATTGGTGCATTTTATGGTACTTGAATATAAGCCATGTTTTCTATTACCCAGGCCTTTAATTCTAGCACTCAAGAGGAAGAGAAAGGCAAATCTCTATGAGTTTGAGGTCAGCCTGGTCCACATAACAAATTCCAGGCAAGCCAAAGTTACCTAATGAGATCCTATCTCAAAAAATAGAAAAAAAGGTGTTGAAAACATGGGATGGAGACATGGCTCACCGGCTAAGAGTGCTGGTTGATCATCAAGAGGACCTAGGTTTGATTTCCAGTACCCAGACGAAAGCTCACAATCATCTGTAACTTCTGCTTCAGAGATTCAATACCTTCTTCCGGTCTCTGCAGCAAAAGGCATGTCGGTGATACCCATAGGCCAAACAGCCATCCATAGATATAAAAAACTTTTATATCTTTAAAACTTTTAAACTTTGTTTAAAAAGTTTTGAAAACCTATATTTCTATGGCTACCATCTTAGAATTCAGAATGTTCACCCGGAATAGAAAAAATACTACTTGAAATGGTACAACAAAGAGGAATTGCATATCTAATATTCTAGAAAGAGTCCTCTTTAGTGTGAGGTCTGGACCATTGCTCCCTGAGAGCATTCTCCTCATCACTTGTGTTATGGCACAGTGTCTAAAGTTTCATCTGATGTCTTTCTGTGGAAGATGACCTAAGAGCTTTCCTCAAGAGAGAGTAGGAATTAGGGCCAAAGATGAGCTGTAAGGGATGGTGAGGAAATAGTGTGTGTGGGGGGGATCACACAATCACAAAATTCAAGTCAAAGAAAAATTCATCCAGCACTTCAATTAGGGAATTAAAAGGTTACCAGTGTTACACTGAATTGAAAAATCTGCATTTCTGTGAAAACATTAAAATTGGTTGAGTAGCAGACACCAGAGTGAAGAATAGGGCTAGAAAGATAATTCAAAGTAACCCTGACTTTTCTGTAATAGTCTTATTGTTGCAAAACTGGACAAAAGTATATGAAAACGCACTCCCCATATATTTCCATTATTCTCACAGAAGGACTGAGGGACTTTCCTCAAAGTCATTCCAGATACAGTCACTTGGCAAGGGCATGGAGCCAAGATCAAAAGAATAATGGTGGAATTCAAATCAGAAAGCCATTTTCTCTTCTAATCAAGGGCAATGCAACTAAAATTTCAAATGAAAAGGTAGGTTTAGGACAAACTACAATGAAAGAGAATATGACCTTAATGAAAGCTAGCATGCCTAAACAAACAAATCACAAGCGGAGTATTGACCAAGTTTCAGTGTCTCCAATTAAGCCATTCAAGCAAAGAATTGCTTCAGCAGAGCAAAGTATGCAATATAATAGGTAATGAACTACAGAATAATTTAACAGTATTCTATGCAAGTAGGAACAATGGTGTGGGAAAATTGTCTGTATTCTGTCAATCATGTTTTAAATAAATGCTGGTTGGCCAAGCAGGTAGTATAGGCGGGAAAACCAGACAGGAAGTAGAAATGATGCAATGAGAACAGGAGAATTCTAGGAAGGAGGAAGTTGATTCCTCCCACTCCTGCCCAGACCGCGGAAGCAGCAGGATGTGATTTACCCCACTGAAAAAGGTACTGAGCCACATGGCTANAACAGGAGAATTCTAGGAAGGAGGAAGTTGATTCCTCCCACTCCTGCCCAGACCGCGGAAGCAGCAGGATGTGATTTACCCCACTGAAAAAGGTACTGAGCCACATGGCTAACATAGATCAGAATAATGGGTTAATATAAGTCATAAGAGCTAATAAGAAACCTGAGCTAATGGGCCAATCTGCTTTATAACTTATAGAGATCTCTGTGTGATTTTCTTTGGGGCTTGCCGGCTGTGGGATACCAGGCAAGACAGAAACCCCAACAAACAAGCAGGCCCCTATTCGTGTTACAGAACAAGGCCCTAGAGAGAAGCCTCTGTGGGTAAGCCACTGTTGGCAGGTGAGTTACTTCCCCAGGTGAACAGATAATCATAGAATGAGAACAGTGACCTGTGAAAATTTCCTGAGGCAAGCCATAAAATTATTTCTTGATTTACAGCTTTTTAAATCAAGTCTTATAAGCATTTTCTGATCAAATATTTTCCCAAATAGGCAACACTTGTGGCTCACAGCATTCCTCTAAAGCATTTTGACATACATGGTCTCAGATCTCACTATTCAGCTATCCTGCATGGCTCTTCCATCCTGTGTGTGTTGGGGTGCTTTGTAACCATTTGTTGGCATGGCTGATAGAGCTGTGCTCATGACCACAGGGCAGGACTGAAGAGTGTGAGAAGTAGGGGAGGGGCAGTAGAAGCAAATATATTCTGTGTACTTTGTACATGGTATTGACTGCCCCGTTGAATGGAGTGTGCATAGAAACATTGAGAAACATTTAATAACCAACGTTGTGTGCTTCCATTCCATTGTGCAGCATTATTACTGGCAACCAGCTGCCCCAAAACAGACTGCATTTCCCAACTCCCTGCATGAGCCAGCAGGGCCTTGTGAACAGTTCCCAGCAATATGGACAGAAAGAATGTGGGTTGCTTTTAAACCTTCAATCTATAAAACAGATGTGATTTTTCTGTTTTTGCTTTCTCAATTTGGCATGAGAAGCAGAGGATTTTGTAACTCTAGGGGGAGGCAAAACCACAAGGGGGCAAATTCTGGATCTACAGACTTCCACGTGTGAATGTTCACAGACCACAGCAGCAACCCACACTGGTTATTCCAGTTTTTACTGGCCTGATTCACTGAGACTTGGCAGAAATTTATAATATTTATGATGGTGAATATCATGAAAATTAGAATATACATGCAATCTAGTCATTTAAGCTGACAATTGGTGGATTAATTGAAGATGCAATTAAAGACAATTCAGAGTCACACTATTTTGATAAGAAAATGTATAAACAGGATTAATAAGAATATATAGTCCAACCCACCTACATTTCCTAGATCCAATCTCTAGGTACAGACCCAGGGTTCCCCTAGTTCTTCCTGAAAGCCCCATTCAGTCTTTCCTTCCAGCCCATCTCCATTCCTTTGTGACTCCCAGATGTTCTACAGAGCAGTTTTCTGCCAGGATCCCCATAACCACCACACTTGGCTGGAATGTAAAAACAGTTTCTACCAGGGATACCACAGTCACCACAATTGCCTGGGACTTGAGGCTTCCACAACCAACATGCTTGGCTAGGACCCAGAGTGGGCAACAGCAGCTAAAGAATGGAACATACACCCAAAAAAAGTTGACAGCAGATATCTATACCAAGAAACACTTCAAATATCATATTCTGTCTAGGTACCAGGATTCCATTGTAAAAACACCTACATGAACAAACAACATTCTCCTTCTTCAAGAAGTTCAGAAACAACAGAAGCAATTTTGCTAAAGTACAAGACAAATACTTCAAAATAGCAATTATGAATATGTTCAAAGACATTGAAGAGGCTATGAATAAATGCCTTAATGAAGACCATGAAAACACAGTCGAATAAATATTGAAAAAAATCAATACATGAAAGCACAATTTACCAAAGAAATGGAATCACTAAAGAAAATCAACACTGAAATAAAACTGGAAATGAAAAACTGAGTATATCAGGCAAAGTAAGTAAGCCTCACAGGTTAAAAGAAACGAGAAAGAGAATTTCAGATCTTGAACAAAAGGTAGGAGAAATGAATAGCTCATCAAAGAAATATTAAATCCAAAGACATTCAGGATATCTGGAATACTATGAAAAGACCAAACCTATGAATAGTAGGTATAGAAGAAGGTCAAAGGCACAGAAAATATTTTTAACAAAATCATAGAAAATTTCCTTACTTTAAAGAAAGAGATGCTTATAAAGGTAAAAGAAACATACAAAATATCAAATAGAAAGGGCCAGAAAAGAAAGTTCCATGACATATAATAAGCAAAACACTATGTGTATAGAATAAAAAAATACTAAAAGCTAGAAGGGAAAAGGATCCCAGTCACTTTTAAGGCCAGAAGAGCCTGGAAGGATATTATACAAGATATGAGAGGTCACAGATGCTAGCCCAGACTACTATACCTAACAAAACTATCAAGCACAATCAACAGAGAAATAAAAACATTAATAAACAAAATTTAAGCAATTTATGTCTATGAATCCAGCTCTGCAGGAGATGCTAAAATGAAAACATCAGCCTAAAAAGAAATTTAACTATGCCTAGGGGGACAATGTGGAACAAATAATCCCAAAACAGTTAATTAAAAGGGGAAGAAAATCATACAACAATAACAATATAATGGAAATTAATAAATGCTGCTCATTAATAACTTAATATTAATGGTTTCAATTCAACAATAAAAAAGCATAGACAAACAAAGAGAAATGGAAAATCTGTTTCATCCAAGAAATATACCTCACCACCAAGAACAGACATCACTTTAGGGTAAAAGGAAGAAAAAGTGTATTCCAAAAAAACAGATTTTTAATATCTAATGAAATGGACTTTAAAGACTAATCAGAAGAGATAAGAAAGGATAATATATATTTATTAAAGGAATATTAATATTATATTTGGTAAATATTAACACCAAAAGGATATTATAATTCTTAACCCTTATTTGCCAACACAAGGGCATCCAAGTTCATAAAAGAAACACTACTACAGTGAAAATCACAAGTTGACTTTAACACAATGATGGTGGGTGACCTTAACACCCCACTCTCACCAACAGACAAGCTATCCAGACAACAATTAAAAAGAAAAACACTGGAGTTAATAAGTCAAATGGATCAAATAGATCTCTAAAAAACATTCCATCCAAACTCTAAAACATATACTTTTCTTTCAGAAGCTTTTGGAAATTTCTCCAAAATTGATCACACAAAGCAAGTCTCAACTGATACAAAATAATTTAAGTAATACACTGAATCTTATCTGACAATATATTCAAAGCTGGATACCAACAATAATAGAAATAGCAGAAAGGAAACAAAGTCATGGACACTAAACAGCACCACAAAAAAAAGTTGGGTCAAGATAGAAACCAAATAAGAAATTAAAAGTTTTTTGAACAGAATGAAAATAAAAACACATAATATCCAAACATATGGGACATAATGAAAGCAATTCTAAGAGGCAAGATCATAGCACTATACACCTACATCAAAAAAACCTGAAAAGACCTCAAACTGATAACTTAAACACACTTGAAGGTTCTAGAAAAATATGAGATAATATTACACAAAAGGAGTAAATGGTAAAAGGATGAAGTCAGGGCGGAAGTTAATGAGACGGAAACAACAAAATGACACAACATATCAATAAAATGAAGAGTTAGTTTTTTGAGAAAAATAAGAATGATTGGCAAACCTTACGCCAAATTAGCAAAGAGATTGAAAAAGAAATTCAAAATTAATAAAATTATAAATGAAAATGGAGACACTACAACAACACTAAAGAAATATACAACATAAGGACACACTCTGAAAATCAGTTTTCCACCAAACTAGAAAACCTAAGAGACAGATAGATTTCTTGATCTACCAAAGTTAAATTAGGAAGAAATTAACAATTTAAACATACCTCTACCCCTGGTGAAATAAAAGCAAAAGTGAAGGATCTCCCAACCAGAAAAGCCCAGAGCCAGATGAATTCAATGAGGAATTCAACCTTACTTTCAAAGAACTAAGGCCAATGCTCAAATTATTCCACAATAGAAACTAAAAGAATATTTACTAGTTACTTTTACAAAACCACTATTACCCTAATAATAAGCACATGAAGACCCAATAAAAGAGAAAATTATAGAAAAATATCCCTTTTGAGCATAGGTGCAAAAGTCTCAATAAAATACTTAGAATTAAAGAACACATCAAAAAGATTATCCACAATGATCAAGTTCATTTAACACAGAGATACAGAAGTGGTTCAACACATGCAAAGTAATAAATATAATCTATCTTATAAACAGACAGAAACAAAATATTATGATCATTCCATTTGATGAATAAAAGACCTTTGACAAAATCCAACATCCTTTTATGATGAAAGTTCTGGAGAGACCAGACTACATGAGATAATATCTCAACATAACAAAAATAATTTATAGTAAGTCCATGAGCAACATCATCCTAAATAGAGAAAAACTCAAAAGCATTTCCACTAAAATCAGGAACAAGATAAAGATTTCCACTCTTTCCATACATATTCTATACAGTACTTGAAATCTTAACTAGGGCAATAAGACAGCCAAAGAAGATCAAAGGGATATATCACATTTAATAATAAGAATAATGGTGATGATGAAGAAGGGGGAGGAAGAAGAAGGAGAAGGAAAAGAAGAAAAGAAGAAGAGGAGGAGGAGGAGGAGGAGAAGGAGGAGAAGAAGGAGA
>LOJH01028584.1:3656-14011 GCA_001685095.1 Ellobius talpinus | reverse complement strand
AGAGAGAGAGAGAGAGAGAGAGAGAGAGAGAGAGAGAGAGAGAGAGAGATAGGAAAACAAATACCATGGAGTATGTGACTAGATTTTAGGGGTAACAGGTTCAACTCAGCTAATTTTTAGAATATAAATTGAGGTTATATGTGGTAAATGACTTACACTCTCATGCCAAGTAAGAGCAGGTAGCAATCATATTTTAAATTTTCTGTATAACTATTTTCCTTTGTATATGCATTCCCTTCAAATAATGACTCTTATTAGCTATAAAATCATTTTCTTTTAAAATAAATTTATTTGACTATTGAAGTCTATATACTATATATGCTAAATAGTAGTAATAAAGCAAACATCCAGGTATCTATGGTCAAGATTAAGCAATAGATAATTTTGTCAGGTATGGTAGTACACACCTTTCTTTAATCCCAGCACATGGGAGGCAGGGGCTGGTGGATCTCTGAGTTCAAAGTCATCCTGGTCTACAAAGTGAATTTCAGGACAGCCATGGCTACACAGAGATACCCTTTCTCAAAAAGCCAAACCAAACAAAAAGATAATTTGGTATCTATTTATTGAACTTATATATAATGTTCTCTACATTTTATAACATTCAAATAATATTTACTGAAGTTACCTTTCTTTTTAAAAGAATAGAGCTCCTTTTTCAGCCTTGGTAATTCTGCTCTTCTGCTGACTTCCTGTCTGTGCTTGTGTCTAAAGCAAGTGACAAGACCGAAAAGGAAGAAAACAGGTTTCTTTAGGCCATTTTCTTGGCATATCTAAAATGGTACCTTTCCATACCTTATAAGCGCCCTTGGGTCTTAGTGTTGCTCATGTTCCAATTGCTTGTGTCGTAAGATTGCCTGGGAGCCAGAGCATGCCAGAACAGAGGAAAGGCTTGGGATGATATTCATGATTGTTAGGACACTCCCACTTCTTAAGACTGATCATGAGTTTCTGGAAAGTTCTCTGTGCCGCTTTTTGATGGCCAAGGAGCATTTTTTCAGACTTTATGTCTGAGAAGTCTTGTGTCCATGTTGGTTAGTAAACTTTGTTAATGGAGAAATTCACCCTCATTTGGTGATATCTTGAATTGGGATCTTATAAAAACATAAATATCATTTATTCTCTGAATCCATGCATTATGTCTGCGTTTCAAGGTTCCATAGAAAAGAACAGACACATTAAAATGTACTTATTCTTTCTTACACCAAAATGGGGTAGGCAAGTTGAATTTCCTATGCTTATAGCTGTATGCAAGGTAAATGCATCTGCCCCTTTCTCTTGCACAGTGCTGTAGCCAGAGATGTGAAATTACGTCGCTTCCCTTAGGGGTTGCTACTTAGGTGGACATGTTCACTTGCACCTTCTTGAGTTCTAAGCTTTATCTCCTGCTGCTTCTGTTCAAAGGGATTCTGAAACTCTTGCTAGGATAAATCCTTGCCTCGGAGTTGTGCCTTGCTTTCTAGAATGATTTTCACAGTTAGTTTCTCACCTCTGAAGAAATTCCATTTTTAAAACTTATATTAATACAGCAGGTTTGTGTAAGTAGAGTCTACTCACTGAAAATATGATAAATGCAAAATCTCTGCAGACCTATAAAGAAATACGTACTAGCCTTTCTAAGTGTCAGTTCAATAGCTTAGGTAGATACCAGGGCATTTCCCATGCATCAAGTAGATGTGAGCCTGATCTTGAAGTGTGTCTAGATGCAGGAAGATCAAGAAAAAAGCAATGATTGCTTTGGAAAACTAAAACCATCAGTTTAATAACAGTAAAATCTGATCAAACTGCTTATTATTGTGAAAAAAGTGGCGATTGAGTGGGAAAGAATTCTATAGCAAATATACTTTCCTTTGTGGTCACTTACTGTTTGTAGAGAACAATTAAAAATTAACGGTAGTCCTATGAAAGAAATAGTCTTTAAAAGTGTGCAGTGGATTGTAGTGTGACACACTCTTGAAAAGTTACAAGCATGTATGAGTTGGGTTTTTTGAGTTTATAATTTAATTACATTTCATTCTTTCCCTTCCTCCTTCCAAACACTCCCATACACCTCTCCCCACTGTCCTTCAAATTCATGACTTTTATATTATGAAATGTTATTGCATGCATTTATGTATTTGCATATGTATATACATTCATAAATACAGCCAGTTGAGTCCATAATATTACTTAGATGTATGTTTTCAGGGCTGACTCTTTGGCACTGCTCAGCCAACTGGTGTGCTCTTCTCTGAGGAGAACCACCTCTCCTGTTCTCAGCTTCACTCAGTTGACAGTGGTTCTTTACGTAGGGCTGAGGTTTTGTGGACTTTACCCTGCCCAGTTTGCATATCAGTTGGTATTTTCCTTCTTCCCTTATCCTTATACCCACAAATAAGTGTAGTCTTCACTCCTCATCAAAGAAAACTTCCTTTGCAACAGATAGCATTACAGGGAACCATAACAATAAAACTGCAGAGTTGTGGAGTCCAGCCCCAATGGACACATTTATAAAACACTGTGCTAAGCCTCAGTGAATGCTGTGAAAGGGTGTGTTGGGGGATTTTTAAGGCCAGAAGTGTATCCTAGTAATATCAGAATCTATTCCCTTAGTGTACTACTGATATGATGACTGAAATGTAGGCATGCAATGTGGGAAGTCCTATGTGTTGCTTTTATTGGTTGAAGAATAAAGCTGCTTTGGCTAATGTCTTAGCAGAGTAAATCCAGGCAGGAAATCTGAACAGAGAAATACATAAGGAGTAGGAGGAGTCAAAGAGATGCTGTGTAGCTGCCAAGGGAGAAAGATGCCAGAATAGAACCTTACCCAGTGAGCCACAGCATCGTGGTGATACACAGATTAATAGAAATGGGTTACTTTCAGATATAAGAGCTAGGTAGAAATACGCGTAGTCATGGGTCAAGCAGTGTTGTAATTAATATAGTTTCAATGTGACAATTTGGGTCTGGAAAGCCAGGAATGAAACAGCAATCTCTGTTTACAAGCATGAATGGTTTTTTATTCATTGGGACAGATTTTTACATTTTAATATTTATTCTGTATTTTTGTAACTCCATTTATGCTGAGATGCTTTTTGTTAATGAAGCTTTTCCTTTGTCAAAATATGATTTCTCTTATGGCTTAAAAAATAAAGAAGAAAGAAAAGAACGAAAGAATAAAGGAAAGTAGGAAGAAGGAAGGAAGGAAGGAAGGAAGGAAAGAAGGAAGGGAGAAAAAGAAGTAGGTTTTTCAGAGGTGTGGTAGCTCAGGCAGAGGGTCATTCAAGTTCAAGATCAGCCTGGTCCCGATGGCTTCTTAAGCCATAGCTGCATAATGACATAGTGTCACCAAATAATCAAATAAATGAATAAATAAATAAACTGAAAATATGAAACAAAGAGCAGCAACAACAAGAAGGAGTTGTTTGAATCCTTTATATATCAGTGTAGACATTTCCTATGCGTCACAAAGTAACACTTCTAACAGGTCACACTTACAATAAATAGATTTAATGGTCAATATAATGCTTTACAAAAAGAACTTGATTCCTATTCTTGATACAACACTGATGTTCTTGCACAGAACTGCTCAAGAGTGTGAACCTCCAGGTATGATGTTTCAGTGAGCAAACACCTCAGGAATTCTAGTTTCTCTCTCTGAAGTATTTTCTTTCTGTACTACTTTTTTTCTGGAATATTTTCTTTCTGATACATTTTAAAAATATTTAAGACAAAAGGAAGTCAAACTGACTTAATTTATGTATTCATGTGATAAAGGGGCACATCCTTATTGCTTACAGTTCATACCAGTGCTTTGTAGTTTTCTTTTTATTGAATATAGATTTTTTTCCTTTACAAAATATATCCTGATTGCATTTCTCCTTCCTTCTATTCCTCCCAGTTTCTCCCCACCTCTTCTCCCATCTGGATCTGCTCTCCCTTTCTGTCTGTCATTAGAAAACAAACCAGCTTCTTAGGGATAATGACATAATAAATAATAGAATAATTTAATATATAATAAATATAAAAGATAAAACAAAAAGTAACATATCAAAATAGGACAAAATAGATTAATAGAAGGAAAAGAGCCCCAGTAAAGGCCCGAGAAATAGATACAGACTCAAAGAGCTACCCATTTGCTCATTCCAGAATCCCTTAAAACCAATAAACTGGAAGACATAGTATCTACTAATTAGTATTGTCTACTAATATCTACACACGTTCATCTGTGCCCCATCCTGATGATGGAGGGTCACATTTCCTTGGTGTCCTCCATCCCCTCCAGCTCTTACACTCCTCTCCACATGCTTTCTCTTCAGCAGGGTTCCCTGAGTTCTGAGGGGAGGGATTTGATGGAGACATTCCATTTATGGTAGAGTGTTCCAATGCCTCTAACTCTCTACACAATGTCTGGCTTTGGGTCTCTGTAATTGTCCCCATCTGCTGCTGGAGGAAACATCTCTGACGATGGCTGAGCAAGGCACTGGTTCCCTGGCTGATGCGGCCTGAGGGTTCCCATGGAAATCATTAGGTAGTTTTCAATCATAAGAGACTTAATTAATCTGCCCGATGCAATACCAGTATCTATGATTGTGCTAAATACCAATTTTTTGAATTTGTAAAGTACAACTGTAAATATATTTAACAGTGACAACTTTGTAATAGTTTCCTCACCTGGCACCTCTGTCTTCATCTTTCTTCTTCCTCCAAAAGCTTGTCTGTTCCTATAAAACATTTAAGATATATCTGTATGGATAAAATGTTTCTTCTGTCTAGATTTACATTTTGACTATGTTCAAAGTTGTCTCTCGTCAAACTTCTATGGTAATGAAGTTTTCATGGACCATTCACCCTGAAAATTATTTAGATTGTAATATAATACAACAGACATAGGGTCTTGATTTTAAATCACTGGGTTGTCTCATTGAAGAAACTTAAGTAGGAGAAGAGGTTATTTCCTTCTGTGCCTGGAGGTCAGCAGCACATTTCATTTCCCTACTACGGGTGAGAGATGGCCAGGGTGAGTGATAAGCACAATTTCCAGAATGGTGGAATACATAAAGAACATTTTTCAGAACAATGAAGTCACAGTAGTGACACCCATAGCAGAATTTCTTTCGAAGTCTTATAAGCCTATTAATTCTTCAATAAGAAGATTGTACTGGCCAGGGTATTAGGCATATCTAGAGGGCCTGAGGGGCTGAGTTCTGAATAAGATGTAATTTTAAGGTTTTAAATTAGATTTAACAGAGCCTACAGGGTAATTGAGTCCAGGATCCTCGGAACACTACAAAATTAATGTTTGTGACTTAAAATCATCAGGACAGAGATTAGGCTGGTGTTGGTGCAGAACATCATTACAGTAAAGAGGGAGGATGGGGAGCAGCATTCAAGCTTATCAGTGTGTTCCAGAGGCAGCAGGTAGAATAGTTACTTAGCAACTCATTCAGCTTGCATTCTTTTTGTATTTTGCTTAGATAACATTGGTCCACACGTTTCCTAAGTAACATCTCATTCTGATGGAAGACAGCTCCCAGTACACCTATTCTTTAATGTTGAAAGTCAGGAGACTTCCTGCTGTCCATGTTAGACATATTTAACAGAACAAAGAAATGGTCCCACATGGAACAAAATAAGCCTTTGAGGCAAAAGGTGGCCAGACCTCTGTTGCAAATATCACTGGTCCTTGCTAGCTCAGTCTTCCAATTTTGCATCTGGGGATGTAGACCTGAGGGTTGACATGAAATGGGCTTTCATGATTAATGAGTATATCAGATCTTTGGCTTGTAGATTACCTTAAGCTGAAGTTGTAAATAGACTCTGAGTCAGTTAATGGTACAAAATCCCCAGTTGGATTCCTCATTAGTCAAACTAGAGCTGAAAATAAGACATATGAGCTTCACATTGCTCCAGAAGCGTGCTTTGTTCTCAAACAAACATTTCCAAACTGGTCTTCCATATTACTCATGAACATTTAAGGACAGCTTCTCTCTTGTTAGTTTTAGTATCTGCAGAGAGCTCAGCGTATCTCCTTATCTCGACTGTTTAGGAAACCTGCCTGGCACTGAGTCCACTGGCATGCTGACTTCTGATGTTTCTAATGGCATTCAGTAAATTTGCCACAGTTCTTTGTGATCAGCTTAATAAAATATTATATTGTATCTGCTAGTGACAGATACCAAAGTATCTGCATTAAAATCTTACATGAATTAAAACATGAAGATTTAAAAAGTCCTTTATAATGGAGATTTACAAAGATGCTTTTCAATTCTTTTTTTCTCATATCTCACCTATAGCTAAAGGTTCACAAACGGTGTTTATGTGCCCCAAATGATGCATCAATGTTCTTATCTCTATATTGGTTCTGTAGAGAATCTGCTTGAAGGTGTAAGGGAAGCGTAGGAGATAGAATCTGTACTGGCTTCTCAGTTTCTGGCCTTGTATTTGTTCTCATTTTTCTATACCTTTCCTTAATTGTAGACAGTACTTGTGAATTACTGCCAGTTAATAGAAAATATCAAACAGAATGAGATGCCACACATTAGATGAGGTTATGTGATATGGCAAAACTTTACATCTATAATTAAGACAATTTAGAAATCATCAGCTTAGAAATAGAGTGGGAAAATATTGGGTAAATCAGATGAAATCTCACTAAAGAAGCACTGAGTCGTGTGGGGGAACCCGCATCTACTGTTGATTTCTATCAGGCATCTGAGTTAGTGGGTAAACCACTTTCTGTACAAACATAAGTTCCTGAGATCAGATCTCCAGCAACCATGTTAAAAACTAGTGTGGTGTTGTGTGCTTGTCATCCTAGTCCTGGGAAGGTAGAAACAAGAGGATCCCTAAAGTTTGCTGGCCAAATAAGTGACTTTCAGGTTCAGTGAGAGAGGCTGTCTCAAAAAAAGTGTAAAGCAACTGAGAAAGACATCTGGCAACAACCTCTGGCCTCCACATGTATAACTGTAAGGACCCTGCTCCCTACCAACTTATATAGTCAAACACAAGGAAGTAGTCACTAAGATGTGAGCTGCCAGTTATGAGAGCAAGCAAGAACTTCGAGGTGGTGAAAGCCTAGTGTTATGACTGATAAGAGCTAAATGTGTCCAGAAATCCTTAGAATTGAAAAGGGACTCCAAGGACCAAATAGGAATGTAGGCAAACCTATGTTTTTTAAAAATTTTAGTCAAAAATCAAGTCATAGAACACTGCTCAGCTCTTTCCAGACATCTGACCCACAAAACCTAAGGTAGAAAGCACCCTTTAAACTGCAATTGCTACATTAGTAGTGCTATATTAATATTGCAAATATTTAAAAGGAATGTCTCTCTTAATTCTTGAACTCTGATATGCTCATTACAACTCAACTAATTGTTTGTTTTAAATAATTCACCCATCTTCTTTCACTTAACTTATTTTCTCATTTATAAATAGTAGAGTTGTGTTTTGACAATGGGAGCGAGTAGGCAGCTACTTATCCCAAACTCAAAATCTATATTCCTTTGTGTTTACAATGCCTCCCTCGCGGTCCTCCATGCGTTTAGGCAGCACTCTTAGATGCAGGCGGTGGGAGTTTGTTCTTGCATTTTACCAGTCCATGAGTTAGCCTGCAAGTTTCCTGAAGGCAAAGCCTTAGGTTCTGTATTCCCACTACACAGCACAACATGTCCCTGTGTCCCTGTGTAGGCTGTTCTCCTTACAGTTCATATGTGTTTGCTGTCCATAGCACTTAGTTGACACATATAGACTATCTTTCCTGTAACTTTAAGATGAATTTTGTTCTTATTTTAATTTTCACTGGTTCATGCTATTTCTCAAGCATAATAAACTCCTTGCAGTAGGTTGAGAGACAAAGTCCTCCTTAATCTTTGTCATCTGAACACATCGTCGCCAGTCTATGACACTGTTTGGGAAGGCTTCAGAGGTGTGGCCTTTATGGAGGAAGGTATGGAACAGAGGGCCATGCTTTGACAGTTCAGACTCGAGCTACTAAATTGCACTCTCCTTACTGTTTTCCATTGATGATGTGACTTCTTATCTTGCTGTACTTGCCACCATGCCTGTTGCTCACTGTCATGGTCCCTGCCACAAAGGACTCTTATCTTTCTGGAACCGTAAATCTCACCAAACTCTTTCTTCATAAGTTCTCTTGGTCATGATGTTATATCAAAGCAATAGAAAAGTAATTATCTGGGCAGTGGTGGTACACACGTTTAATCCCAGCACTCTGGAGGCAGAGGCACGCATATCGCTGTGAGTTTGAAGCCAGCCTGGTTTATAGAGTAAGTTCCAGGACAGATTCCAAAGTTACACAGAAACCCTATCTCAATTCACCACTAAAAAAATAAACAAACAACAACAAAGCAAAACTAATATACTCCCTTAGGATAAAACTTACAGAATATCAATTGTCTCTAATAATAACAGGATGTGTACCATTTGTTGAATAAAAGATTGAAAGATGGGTGGAATTTTGCAGTAATGTATTAGTATGGAGGTAAGTCACTGACTTATAAACTAAACAGAAAATCATTTCAGTATTCTTAGTACACAGCTTTATGATCTTATAAAGTGTGAAATCTAGTCCAGAAAATTTTAATGAAACATTAGTCACTGAAGAAGTTCTTGAATTTTTCTTTTAATTAATTTTTATTTTATTTGGTGTGATTGCTTCTATGCTAATCAAAGACTAGATAAATTAAAATGATATCAAAGTTAAAAAAGCTAATATAACCATAAGAAATCAATTTTAGTACAAAATGAGAAACAGACTAAGTTAATATGTGAGAACATTCTTTTAGCTAAGAAGAATTGATAGAGGAGGCTTTTGAGAAAGAAAGTGCGACTAGCTAGTGAAGAGAGGATGAAGAACCCTCATTGCTGTTACAGCTGTTGATGAGGAAAGCTTTATAGCTGAGCCTTATTATCTTGAAAGCAGTTCCCATAAAGCAGCCTGCCGAAGGGGTAAATGTTTAGAGAAAGTAGGATTTGTCTTCATGATTTATCATCAATTATTTGTTCAATCACTATTTGCATTTTCTAATTGATGTAGCATTTAAAACCCTCTAAAAGAACATTGACTCTTCAAAGACTGTCATAAAGTCATGAAGATTTATGAGTTTTTTCTTTGGTATTTTATTTAAGGCCTCCACCACCACTATCTTGTTTGTATAAGTATCTTTCTTCTCTTTACTTACCAGCTTTCTTCCCATGGTTCTGTCTCTTTGTCACTATAATGATCTATATGAACATTCATTTTCTTTTTCTACTTTATAAACAAAATATCTCTTATGAGTAATGATCATGTCTTTCTTTTTTGATAATCTTTCTGAAATGGCTTTTTAGTATTTTGCCTATTTAACAATTATAAAACCTATCTCCCATTTTCTTTATCCATTATTTTTTGCTATCTAGACTGATGCCATATCTTTGCTCTTGTGTAGAGCACAGCATCAGGACTAGTTTGCAGGTTTTCTTAGATATGATTATGTTGCTTCTTCTTGATATAAACCCAGAAGTGCCAGTTGGATCACACAGTGGATGTATTTTTAGTTTTTCCACAAAGCTCCATACTCTTCTTTATAGTGATCATGCTAATTCACATTCTCATCAACAGTGTATCCTGTGCTTCACTTCTTTCCCAGTCCTGGTTATTTTCTTGAACATTTTGATAAAAAACAATTGTTACTGGAAAGAGATAATCTCATCCTGGTTCATATTTCTATTCTCCTGATGGCTAAAATATTTGGCTAGTTTTAATAAGCTTGTTGGTTTTTCAAAGAATGTCTATTCAGATCTGTTGTGATTTTTAATTCAATTATCTATGGGTTTTTTTCTTCATTATTTTTTGTCTTTTTTTTTGAAGCAGGGTATCTCTTTCTTGTCCTGGCTGTACTGGAACTTGCTCTATAGACCAGTCTGTTGTATGAGGCTGCTTGTTTGTTCCCGGATGCTAGGCTCTGAAATAATTACACAGAAACCATATTATCTGCAATAGTTTGGTTAATAGCTTAAATTTATTTCTGRCTAACTCATATCTTAAATTAATCCATCTCCATTAATCTGTGTATAGCCATGATATAGCCATGAGGCTGTAGCTTACTGGGTAAAGTTCCAGCATCTGTCTCTGGTGGGGCTACATGGCTTCTCTCTAACTCTGCCTTTTTTCTCCCAGCATTCAGTTTAGTTTTCCCTGACTAGCTCTATTCTGCTAAGCCACTGGCTAAAACAGCTTCTTTATTAATCAAAGGTATTCACAGTGCACAGAGGAGAACCCCACATTATCAAGTTTACTCTGTCTCTTTAAAGAGTTTGCCTGATTTTTTAAAAAATTATTTACTTCTTTTTATAACTCTCTATACTCTTTTTCTTCT
>LOJH01028583.1:7492-17696 GCA_001685095.1 Ellobius talpinus | reverse complement strand
GATTTCTTCTATTTCTTCTGGAGTAGGGTGTTCAGTTCTTCTTGTTGTGTGATGTCATGTTGCCTTTCAGGTTGTTGGAGGAATTCTTGCATTGGTGCCTGTCCATCTCTTCCTTGAAATGGAGCCAGGAGAGTCTTGGTGTCTTGGTCCAATCTTTGCTGTGACTGACTCTCTGGGTGGATTTCCTCCGTGCAGGAGCAGGAACTGTTCCTGTCTGGATGGAACTTCTSAGCACAGAAACAGGGTCTCCTGGTAGTCCATGGACCCCGCAGACAAAAGGGCGAACTTTGGGGGAGGGCAGGGTCCAGTGGAACACAGAAGACCCTGCAGCAGAAGCTGATAGTGCCCTGTACTCCCTTACTGGGACCTTCTGGCCTTCCTGGCCTGCAGACACTCACACCTCTGGGTAGATAGCCTTAGTGCCGGAGCAGGAACTGTTCCTGGGGCAAGAACCTTGCAGACAGTAGGGCAGGCTTGGGGGGGCAGGGTCGTGTGTAACAAAGAAGCCCCTGCAGGAGGAGCTGGAGGGGGCTATGCTCCCTTCCGGGACAGTCTGTCCAGGGGATGGCACACACTCATCTGTCTGGATGGAACTCCTCAGCACAAAAACAGGGACGCCTGGTAGTCCAAGGACACTGCAGACAAAAGGGCGAACATGGGGGGGAAGGCAGAGTCAAGTGGAACACAGAAGACCCTGCAGCAGAAGCTGAAGGTGCCCTGCACTCCCTTGCGGGAACCTTCTGGCCTGCCTGACCGGCACTCACCCCTGTGGGTGGATAGTCTTAGTGCAGGAGCAACTGAAACTGATAAATTTTACAGTGAAATAAAACTTACTATACATGTCAAATTGTGCTAAACCTGTACCTTGAATATGCTCATTCTCAAAAGTCAACAAAGTGTATTTTTATGCTCCGTCATGTTCAAATCAAAGATAAGTCCTGAGATAAGTTGAAGAAAAGAAGCATTGTCAAAGCACTTTCACAGTTGAGGTAATAGTTCAAATTGAGTGGTCATCCTCAAGACAATAAAAAAAGTAACAGGTTTGGGTTGGGGTTTTCTCTTAGGTTTTTTCTTTACTCCTTCACCTGACTGCTCTGTAAGATGTTTGCCTCTTGTAAATTTTATATATCTCTCTATAGAATTGTTCGATCACTGCCTCACCATAGCATTACAAGAGAAATGTGTTGTACTTATGAAGTTACAGACCATAACATGTTCTTTACCATTGGTACAACTACAGCTAAAAGCTATTACAAAGACATGAAAGATGAAGACCTTACTTTCATTCTGAAGGCAGTGTGACAATGTTTCTTTCTGGAATAATGGGACATAGATTGTTCTTCTTCACAAAAGCTGGTGCTCTATGTGCTTTTCCCCTAAATTAAAGAAAAGAAAAAGGAAAGGATGATTTTCTTATACTTATTATCTTAAATACTTGCCATTTCTACTCAGAGGTGTAAGTTTTCTTGTCAGAAGTCTTTCCTGAATGCTGTGCTCACAGAAAGATGAGAGGACAGTGGCAGTGTGTGTTACAGCGTGGCTGCTAGAAGTTGTGCCAGCAAGACCTTGAGCAACTGGGAAGGGTGATTTTTTTTCAAGTGTCAGCTCCCTTTTAAAGAAGTCCATTCCAGAGTCTCCCTCTCTATTGTGAATGGTCTTTTTGTCTGTGTATCTGCTGGACTATATATGTTTCCTCACCACTAATAAAGCCCTTTCTTCAATTGCTGATTCTATCTACTCTTAATTTTTCTGTTTAATATTTTTCAGCTCCTACCAGTAAAGATCAAGAATTTTTTTTCTTTTCTTTTAAGTATTTTAACTGACAGAGAAGACAAACCCAACCAAGAGCTTTAAAGGTAAAATTTTGGGGACCACATTATCAAGGTAAAAGTAAATCTTCCCAGATCCCAAAAGGATAAGAAGATGTGACCTTTCAGCTGACAACTGAATGGGGGAATGGGAAATTTCTTTTCTTCTCTCCAACAAGGAAGGTCCTTTCAGATACCTAGCTTCCTATTTCTCTGTGTTCTAGAAAGCAGTTAAACTGTTTGGTAACGAAAGACTGAACATATACTGAAACTGCACTGTTAACTAAGGACCTGGCTCCACAGTGGTATTACCTTACTCTGATTTGTGTGGAACCTGATCTGGATACCTAAATTTAGGAATAACATTTTATGGAGATTTGGAAAGCTATTTTCTAAATGGAGACAGACAAACCTTTGCTAATTTAATTTTTGTTGTTTTTTTGTTTGTTAAGTGCCATTTTCTTCCATCCTTCCCTTGTCTCTCCCAAATGAGAGTAGCACAGGCTAACTAATGTTTTGAATTAAAATTAAATGTTTAATTTCTTCTCTATTTTTCTCTGAAGCTCTTTGAGAGAGATATCACACTGAGTACAGCTACTCCGACAGTTCCCAATCAACACTCCTTCCTTAGGCTGAGATCATTGAATTCCTTCCTCAGTCTCTTTATTTTGCTATCTGTTGAGCCATAGGTACTATCTCCACCTTTATCCCTGATAATATATCTAAAGTATATTTTAAGAGAAAGGGGTGTTACTTTTAACCTGTAAAACACATGGATTTCACATGGACGTGTGACTGGTAGATAGCTGACTCACCCCGCCGTAGAGCTTAGTTCACCTTGAGCAGAAAGCGCACCTGTGGCTTCCGGCCATCTTGGCCGGGGACCTCATCAAGACAGAAGTGACTATATGAGTTTTAGCTGACATTTTTGCTAACATTAAAACGTAGGAAAATACTATGTGTCTTTACGGTCATCTTGGTTTATAAAACTACAATGCATAACCCAAAATGGTGGCATCCATAAAGATTTCTGGTCCCACTGAGATATCACCTTATATCTTTTATTGTTAAAAGTAGCACCAAACTTTCAAAGTGGTTTATTTTGCTTTATTTTGTAGTGTTCTTCTTTGTTTTAATTTTATGCATTGTTTTACATGATATATTTATTAGCTTCTAAAGGAGACCTAAGAATTTTCCCAGTCACATACTCTCAACACTGTCCTTCTACAAGAGGACCTAACACATTGAGATTCATAGTGGTACTGGGTTGAATATCAATAAATCACAGACCCCAACAGGTACTCAAGGAATAAACTGCCAGGTGCCAGACAAAACTCTGGGTAGCTGCTGCAGTCGACACAGAATCAACCTTCTTCCACAAGAGAAGAATGAAGAGATAGGCTTTACATGGTCCTAATTTTGCCTGCTATTTCTAGGTCCATTTCCTTCTGAAGCCAATGTTTTCATCATGATATTCTCTTTTGTTCCATGCATGTCTGCTTTGGTTTCAGTGCAATGTCATGTTTGCTTTCTCTTTTCAGCTACAGTAGCAGAGATTAAGAAAAAGGAACAACCTAATTCAATCACCTTCTCAGTCATTTTAAAGGTCTGGCTTTGTTTGTTATTTGATTATTTGTTTTGTTTTGTTTCCTATCTTCGATATTCTTTAACTTACAGAAACCTAAACTTGATTTCCATGTGGTGAAATGCATTGAGGGTCTTCCAGTCTACACAGTCTTCTCTAAACACAAAGAAAATAACATGTAAGGGCTTATCATGCTTGCTTCCTATCTGGATTTATAAAAAAAGAAAAAAATGCAATGTGAATTTTCAGCTTTAGAAACTGGAAACGTGTAAAGAGAGACCTCTGATGTCCTTTTTATTTCGCCTGAACCAATATGTACCTTTCATCTCCCACTTTAACCTGTCAGAAACTTTCAGCATTTCTGTCAGGTCAAGTGCCTAGTTTTTTCTCATGAAATTCCATTTGTTCCGGTTACTTTTTGGGATCCACTGCAGCCCTACTACCTTCTATATGAGACAGAGGATTCTTAATTTTACATCACAGGAAATAGGTGTAGGTGTGTGTGCGTGTGTATGTGTTTGAGTGTGCGCACGTGTGTCTGTGCGCATGTGTGTGTGTAAAAGAAGAAAAAAGCTCCATCTCTAAGAATATATGGAGTGCTAACCTTAAACCATCCTACAGATAAGGTTAGGAGAAAATTGAAATGCTTCTAATAATGATGTCTGTGTTATAAGTGAAAAGTTCTGGGGACTGGAATTGCAGTGTTGGATGAACAAGAATGAGTTATATACTGAGAACCTATCCAGCGTTTGAGTTACAATGATTATTGCTTCAAATTGATAGGAAATTCTCTCTCTAGAAGCTGGACTGAGAGACTCAAGTAGGATTAGGTGATCCTTTATTGATCTTTTCCAATTTTGCTTTCACTTTATGGTTAGGAAAACAGTTCTTCAGGTTCCTCACTGTTTTGCCCCCTGTATAGCAAATTCGAGCAAGTTAGACCCTCAATTGCATACAAAGGGTATTTTAGTCTTACTTTTAACCTTTGCATAGGCTAAATACCCTCTTGAGCAGCATTTCTCAGCCTGTAAGTTGTGACCCCTTTGGAGTTTGAATGACCCTTTCACAGGGGTCACCTAAGATCATTGTGAAACACAAATATTTACAATATGTTTCAAAACAGTAGCAAAATTACAGTTATAAAATAGCAATGAAAATAATTTTATGGTTGGTAGTCACCACAACATGAAGAACTATATGAACGTGTCATAGTATTAGGAACGTTGAGAACCGCTGTCCTAGAAAACAACAGAAAGTAGCCCTGAGGGGAAATTCTTAATTACAATAGCATCCTTCAATTACAGTTGGTCTGTAAATGAGAAAGAAAGTACCCTGAAATTCCATATGTCCTGAATTTTCATAAGGGAGTATCCAGATATTGCTAAAAACTGCAAGGTGCATCTATAAACTGTACCTGTTATATTCTCTAACTAGGGAAAGATGATAAGGCAGGTGGGCAGTCAGGAGAAAAATCCTCTCTTAAGAACAGCACAGGGAAAATCAGAGGTATTGTTTCAAATCAAGGTAATTTTGATAATGTGTCACAACTCTTAAGAAAGCTAAATTTTCTACATGCACAGCTATCCCTAATTTGTTCATTAATCATACTAGAAAGACTATACTGATGTGGCCAGAGGAATTAAAAGGGAAAATATTTTCACCCTTGTCCTCCAAGGTAAACCCACTTCCAGGGAACAGTGGGAAATCTCCCCAAATGCCCTGTAACTCTATGAAGCCACATCTTCTCTTGTTCTGGGATAATATGAAGACATGACTGAGTGGACGCTGACCCAGGGTCCAGCCTATAAAGAAGAGGCTCAACAAAGAGCAAAAATTTCCTCCACACATCCAATTGAAAAAAAAAATATTGAAGGTCATCTTGATCAATGGCTTAGTTCACATAGATAGACTAACTAATGATAGACTAGAAGAGCCAGAGATTCCTTCCAAGACAAAGTGACCCCTGAAGATGAGACATTCCCCTGGCCCTGTCAGTAAAAAGAAAGTGATTGATTTTTGGCCACCTACAAAGTATACAGTATGAAATCATACCCAGGATTTAAATGATCAGTATGTTCCTTTAAAAGTAATCACATTATACTTGAACATATGTGGTGTTATTTGAATTTTTTCTCACTAGCCATTCTCTTCCTGGTATGTTTATTGCCCAGACCTTGGCTTACTTCAGCTTTTCGATTTCTATCTGCCACTGAGGGGGTGCAGTGGGTATGGGGTCTACCTTAAATACTCAGGCCAATTCTAAAACCTCTGTTTTCCAATGACTGAACACTACATCTTTCTGAAAAAGTACTTTTTACTGCTGTAATGTGTCCCTCGGGGTTCTAACCACCCATGTCTCTTGATTAAAAATTACTGCCAGATACCCTGTTCTAAAACTTAAGAGTTTTACTAAACTATTCTAGAAACCTAACCTGGGACATTCTAGAACACTAAACTATTCTAGAAACCTAACCTAAACAATCCTATAAAAAACTAATTGGCTTATATTTCTCTTTTAGGTTGTCAATTAGAGCCTGATGTCTCATTGTTACTTCAACAAAGAGAATCTTGATTTCCTTTAGTTTTGGCCTATATTTTGCACCTCCACTGGATGTTATAGCTGGTACATGGGAACAGGCTTCCATTTTTACTAAGGAACTGCCAATAAGACAATTATATTAACTGACTTCTCTTATTTCACTTTCTATGTTGGAGTCTGCTGTAATAAAGAGCTGATTTCATATCTACTGAGAACTATAAAACACATGTCCATCTTGATATAGAGGAAACCTTTTCTCTGACCTCATCCTTCTACAGTGTCTTGGTACACAGTCCAGCCAAATGTACAATCATGCTTCAATTAATTGAACAGGGTTTATGTAAATAGTTATGTCAAATTTTTTCTCATTATCTTTGGCTCTTGGTGCCCCCCATGAGGCTTTAATTCATTAGACACAATGGTAACCTTCTAAAATTTCACTGAAAAATGCCTCAAGCTCTTAAGTAAAACCAATGGCCTTCTCCATGGGGTTCATCTTGAAGTGGACAGCTGTGGCATAGCTGAAGACTATACCAAAGGATACCAAATATCTTTGGATTGCTTTCTTGCCTGTTTTCTTCCTCTTATAAGGGTAAAACTGCCTCAACCATTTTCCTAACTAAGAGGTTTTAGAGATATTAAAAATATTTCTAAAAGGAAAAGAAAATACAAAAAAGAGCATTTTAACTGAAATAAGAATATAAGGAAAGAAAATTAGTATGTGTCTAAAACAAGAGTCAACATTTTTCTTTGAAATGTCTCATAATATTCTGAGATTTATGAAACTCTCTGACTTAGAGATTTAACTCAGTCATTGTAGCACAAAGTTAGATGTAGAGAGAACTTTAGAAATGCCGTATATCTCTGTTCCAACAAATATTTTTGGAGACTGACATATTTTGTAAGAGTACACAGCTGGGACAATAACTCATCGTGTGAAGTGTCTGCCATGCAGGCATGGATGTCTGAATTTGAATTCTTACCACACCTGTAAAAGTCTAAGGGAAACAGGGCATGTGTTACCGTAAGCCTAGTCCTAAAGGTTGTCAGCTAGACTAAGTCCGTGAGCCCCAGATTCAGTGAGAGATATCATGTCTCAACAAAATAAAGGGAGTGTTCAAGAGAGATAGCTAATGTCAAACTCTGACTTACACATACATACACTTGTACATTTGAACAATTACACATATGCTTATATCTTATACCCATGTACATAAATACAAAATAAGAGTATAGAGAAAATGGTGAAAGTCTAAGTCATAAAATATTGTTTTAATTTCCCTTAACTACTTAAAAGTAACTTTCATATGTGGCTGTACGGTGTTTAGAACTACTTAAATGCTTTCCATTTTTGGCAAAGAATTACTTAGGTGACTCTAGGTATATAGATATATAGAACAAATCAACTATTTACTGAGATATATGTCATAAGGAAATTTGTTAAAAAGAATTATTGGTTAGACTGAAAATTTTACTATTTATTAAAGATAAAATCAAATTTGTGTGCTAATCAGGCAAATGTGCGTTATAACTTTAGGTGAAGAATTAAACCTATCTACATATTTAATATTGTAGAAGATAAAATACCTTCAGCATTTTATAAAGCTGACTGATATTTTGATTTTGTAATCATCATTCTGAGTGTGCTCCTGTGCATGAATATGCTGAACACAGTGACCTGAGTATGCTTAGGGCCATTTCAGAATTGTTAGGAAATGCATTCTGACCCTACATCAAAATTCATCTAATATGTTTCTTTTTACAAAATTTAAGTCTACAATTCATATGGTAATTTTAAAATAATGTATTCTAACACAATACTTTGTATACCTATTTTACACTGTGGTCATGAAGAATAACTTTAGGGAAATAGTGTCTCTATTAAAATAATTAAAACACTGTATTTCCATAAGTACAAATAAATTGTATGTTCAATAAAAATACTGTAATTCATAGCAAACATTAGCAGATAGTGTGAGCCAGTGTTTCTTGCCATTACTCAGTGTGATACATGCAGCGTAAATGCATGTTGTGTGTCATTACTCAGTGTGATACATGCAGTGTAAACGCATGTTGTGTGTCATTACTCAGTGTGATACATGCAGTGTAAACACATGTTGTGTGTCATTACTCAGTGTGATACATGCAGTGTAAATGCATGTTGTGTGTCAGAAGCAAGGCCAAGGTGAAGAGCACAGCAAGGATGGGTGCTAACACAATTGCCATAGATGTAGGAGTTTGTTTTTGAGCTAATTCCTGATGAATGTGCATTCCAGAAATTTCTATCATTGTCAAGTTTATTGTAAGCTCCTACATTCAGAAACATCATATGGGATCATAACTCACAATTTGAGCAGCTGCTTCTGAAGGGCAACGATAACAACATAGGTTGGCGTCAGAATGTGCCAGGTTTGGGTTTTTTTCTATTTTATTGAGTCTGTTTTGTGACAAGTTTCACTGCATATCTCAAGCTGGATTATATATCTCAAACTTCCCAAACTCTTTCTCAGTCATCTAAGTGCTAAATTGCAGTGCTTGGTAAAAAGTTTACTAAAGTCTTTCAGGAAGTAGTGAACAGATGTGTGTATTTGCTGATAGGCATCCTCTTTGCTGTTGTGCAAACACACACACACAAACAATTACAATATCTTATCTTTGTAATTTACTAAATTCAAAAATTTCAGCAGAAACTGCTCCAAAATTTTCCAATGAGAATCATTTTGTACTCTCAGGTGTATGTTTGAGGCCTAGAGAATTTTACTAACATACTGAAATTTGGATACTAGTGAAAGAATGTCTGTTTTTAGAGTGATATTTATTAAAAAGAACCACAAGAGTTAGAACTTCCAAAGTATAGATACCCACATACCACTGGGTTAACTGCAACAAAACTATCACAAGGCATTGAAACATGACACTAGGTAAGGATGTGTGTGAAGGAAAATAATAATGTATGATTTTTTTGTGCATGTGAAAAAAATCTTTTTTTTTTCAATTGGCTTCTGAGATATATTTTAAAACAAACTTTGAGGCTCTCAGAATGGCTGTAACATTATGATAGTTGTCTTTAGCCTGTGTGTTGCTTAGCATCCTTATGTGTCTTCTGTACGTCCTTCAGAAACACACGTGCAGACCTCTAACTTCCACTAACCTAAGGTTCAAGATGTCATCAGCATCTCAGGTTGTAGCAGATTTCCACCTGTCTGATGTTCCACAATTGTGTTTGAATTGGCTTTATTATTTCCTTTGTTCTCTTACTATAAAAACATGGTATTTAGAGTAAAAAAAAAAACTTTGAAAGCACACCTTTTCTGCTGAGAGGAATATATAATGCCTCTAAGGGCTTCAGTGGAATTGCATTTTTCAGGTATCCTTACCCAAAATGTGCTAGTATCTATGAGTACTGAACTTTAATCATTATTGTTTATCCCAGATGAGCAATAACAAAGACGTAAACTTTTAACTCTGTGTTATTCAAGAAGTTATGAAATGAATTTCTCTCTCTCATATATATATATATATATATATATGGAATGACTTACAGGCTGCCATCCACCAATGGCTAGTTGCGAATGGAATGTCAAAGAATCTAGTTTCTGCTCAGGTCCATGAGACTAGGTATCCCACCTAGTAGTCTTCTGTATATGCTGGAATATTGGAGGCAGGAGCTGATCCAGAGGACACAGAGGAGTGCTCCTTACTGGCTTGCTTCCCATGGCTTGCTCAGTCCATTATCTTATGAAACCTGGGGCCATCAGCCCATGGATAGCATTGCCTAACTTTGTCTGCTTCTCCGTAGATGACATAATGATTAAATGCCTTTCAACTGGGTCTCAAGGAGACACTTTCTCAGCTAAGTCTCTTCCTCTTCAGCTTGTGTGAAGTTGACAAACAAAACCACTGTTATACTTCCCTGTGAGGAATCAAGAACTCTGTCCTAAACCTCAATACCAAACACATTAAATCTTTTGTT
Source organism: Ellobius talpinus (assembly GCA_001685095.1). Classification (NCBI taxonomy): domain Eukaryota; kingdom Metazoa; phylum Chordata; class Mammalia; order Rodentia; family Cricetidae; genus Ellobius; species Ellobius talpinus. The sequence continues at coordinate 7,791 of LOJH01028583.1, read as the reverse complement.
AACAGTACCACACCATCTCTATACCCTAAAGTTTGCCACACATCTCTAATGTCCAGCAAATCCTAGGATTCACTGGGAAGCAGATTCAGAATGTAATTGAGGAAACTTTTCTAATAAGCAGGAAATTTCAAAGACAGTTCTGTCTATATTGGCAGTCTATTAGTCATTTTCTTCTGTGTCCTGCAGAATATCTGGCAGAAATTTTCATAAGGCAGGAACCCTGAAGGATCACCTCAACTTTAGGTAAGTTCAGCAGTCATTTCTCTGTGGGTCCTGCATGTCCAGTTCAGCAGTCCTGG
>LOJH01028582.1:5965-17739 GCA_001685095.1 Ellobius talpinus | reverse complement strand
TCTGGAAGAGCAACCAGTGCTCTTAACCACTGAGCCATCTCTCCAGCCCCCTCTCCCTTAGATTTTGATTTCAACTAATTTATTTATTTATTTATCTATCTATCTATTTATTTATTTATTTTGCATAAGTGCCTGGAGTTGGACTGGCTGGATCATATTGTATTTCCATGTTTAAATTTTGGGGGAGCCTCCCACTGTTCCACCAGAGGCTGTAGCACATTGCATTCCCACCAAAAGCGGGCATGGCTCAAATTTTTCCACATCCCTGATAATACTAGCTGCTTTTTTTTTCTTTTGGAAGTAGCCATCCTGGCAGGTGTGAGGTGGCATCTCATGTGGTTTTGATTTGCATTTCCTTGATAACTAAGTGACACTGAACATTTTTTTCCATGCACCTGTGGTCATTTGAATATCTTTTTCGGGAGAAATGTCCAGCCAAATCTTTAGCCCATTTCAAAAACACAGGAAATTTGAAAACATTGAGTCGTAGGAGCTGTATCTCTATTTTCTAGAACAACCCCTCCTGTGACATGTGGTCCCCCAACACACCCCTCGCTCAGCTGGCTGCCTGTTCCTCTGCTGCTTGCTTCCTTCCCTGTGAATAAGCCCTTTGTTTGATGTCATGGTCCTGTTTCTTTGTCCTGGTCACCTGTCACTTTGCTGTCTCTTCCACGAAATGATCACCGACACAAACATCAGGACAGCTCACACTTTCAAGATGCATCTTTAAGACGTTAAACATAAAATAGCTGTTTTCATGGGACTTCTTTTGTGTGTGTCTTGGTGACAAAGGTCAGCTTCATTCTCTTGCAGGTGGATGTGCAGTTAGGTCATTGCCATTTGCTGAAGAGGTTAATCCTTGTACTGTGTGTTCTTGACCTACTTGGTAAAAGTCAGTTGACTATATATATATAGATTTATTTATGGACTTTTTATTCCATTCTATTAGTGTGTATGTCTGTCTTTATTCTATTATCACACTGTTTTGCTTGCTGAAGCTTTGGGAGACACTTTGACACCAGAGAGTATAAAGACTTTCAGCTTTGTTCTTGTTTCTCAATATAGATTTGGCTACAGGGATTAGTATTATTTTATTATGTAAAAATAATACCCTTAGAATCTTTACAGGTGTTGGACTGATTCTATCGATTGCTTTGGTGAATACCTGTATCTCAGGAAAGTAGTGCTTTGTGAAAGAATTTGTGAAATATAAATTTGTTAAATTTATGTTGTGACCCTACTATAACATTTAAGAGGGAAAACTCGGCAAGTAGGACTGGCTTCTATTTGTTGGTCCTCTACGAATTTCCTTCGCTTGGACAATTAGCAAAAATACTCTCCTTGTTGTTGTTGTTGTTTTGAGACAGGGTTTCTCTGTGTAAAAGATCTAGTTGTCCTGGAACTAGCTCTTGTAGACCAGGCTGGCCTTGAATTCACAGAGATCCACCTGCCTCTGCCTCCTGAGTGAGTGCTGAGATTAAAGGCGTGTGCCACCACTGCCTGGCTGCAAAAATATTCTTGCTGCAAATGGCATTGTGAAAGTTAAATAAAATGATGTGTACATATTAACAAAATCAAATGCACTTAGTGGGCCACAATAAATGGTACCTATTATTGTTTATAGAAAAAAAGATAATTTAGGCAGCTTTTTCCAGTATCAAGCTAGCATGCTTTATTTTACACTAACGATGGATTTTCTAAAATGTCTTCTCCATAGTCTAGGAAAGAGGAAACTATAGGTAATATTCAGTCCTATTTCAGTGGTTAGCAGAGTTTTTGTGTTCTAATTATTGAGGCAGGGAACGGGCGAGCAGCAGCTCTGGTCTCTCAGGAGTTCTTACAGTATTCACTGGTCTCTCGGGAGTTCTTACAGTATTCACTGGTCTCTCGGGAGTTCTTACAGTATTCACTGGTCTGCTGGAGCAGAAATTACTCAACTCCGTTTCATTGATGAGTGAGCTCAAGTGAATTCCCCAAGTTCACACAGGGCATATTAAGTGGCAGAACAGGGGTTCAAGCTCAGGTCCCCCAACCTTAACACTAGTGTTCAGCCTCTACTATCCCATGCTGCCGTCTTTCACATGTAGTAAGGAGTTCCTTCTTATGTGTACCTAAGAGTTCTCGATTGAGACGACTTCATTTCTTGTCCATTTTTAATAAGCATTTAACCTACTGGATCTCAAGACAGTGACCTTAGTTCAATCTTAACCTCAGTGGTCTTTTTCTGGAATCTCTTATGTTCAGATACAAGGTAAGGTCATACAGTTGAAAGCAGAGCTGTATCTGGCTTCACAGCTTGTTGTGGCTAGGAGTGTAACTCAGGGAAGGCCACGTGGGTGATATACTGGCTCGAGTTCTACCCAGAAGCCCCTGTAGGCTCTATGGTTTCACTAGCGGCATGACAAGTTGCTCTATATTTAAGGTTTTGGTTTTTCTGTTATGGATGGTCCCTGACTTACAACACTTTGACTTAACGATTTTGACTTTTAAATTTATGGTAGTGTGGAAGTGAACCATTTCCAGTAGAAACCGCAATTCCAATTTCGATCTTTTCCCTAGTAGGCAATATGCAACACAATACTATCTCAAGGTGCTGGGCAGTGGGAAAGAGCTGCAGTTCCCAATCAGCCTCATGATTCCTAGGGGAGACAACAATGGCCTACAGTGTACTGGGTTGCTAAGGTATGATCTTCCATTGGTAGGTATATTAAATGTATGTTTGACTTATGATATTTTCAGCCTGTAATGGGCTTGATGGGATGTAATCTTGTAACAAGTTGAAGCACATTTGTATTTGCCTAGGCCTCCCTTTGCTTCTTGGACTCTGTGAAAGATAGATTAAATCTTTTATTGGCTCTCTAGGTCTGCAGAAGTAGCATTGACGTAGAATGCACACACTCTAGGGATAAGCAAGATGACCTACAGAGGTGAAGAATACTGAATTTCCATTTATAGTCTCTGTGTGTGTGTATGGATGTGTGTATGTATGTGTGTGTATATGTATGTGTGTGTACATGTGTGTTCATGTGCGAGCATGTATATGTGGAGGTCAAAGGTCAACCTTGGTGTTATTCTCAGACACTGTTTACTTTGTGTTTAAAGATAGACTTTTTGTTTGTTTTATTTTGCTTTGTTTTTTGAGACAGTGTTTCTCTGTATAACCTTGGCTACCCTGGAACTTGCTCTGTAGACCAGGCTGGCCTTGAACTCAGAGATCCACCTGCTTCTGCCTCCTGAGTGCTGGGATTAAAGGTGTGCATCACCACTGCCAGGCAAGATAGGCTTTCTTTTTGGTATGGGCTCATCAACTGGGCCCGGCTAACCAGTCAGCCAGCTAGTCCCAGGAATCCTCCTGTCTCCAGCTCCTCAGAGGTGGGATCACAAGTATGTGCGACCATGCCTAGCTTTTTGGTGTAGATACTGGGGATTGAACTCAGGACTTAATGCTTGCATGGCATGCACTTTACACACTGACCTATCTATCAGGACCCTATTTATAGTAACCTTTGTGATTCATTTGGCTTCATTTACTAGTCTGTACATCTCTGAAGGGCAATTGCTTTAGCTGCCTAATTTTTTGTTTTTGTTTTAACACCTTCTATGGCTCCTGGTACGTGCTGCATAAATACTGATTAATTATGCAAACAGAAAACCAGTTGTGAGAGTACCATACATTAGAATCATTATTACTAACATATGTTGAATTCCAGGGGGTGTCAGTGGAATCTTTAAAAATCTTAATCAAGTGACAAAAAAAATCACTGACATTGATAGGAGCTGGTTCTCAACTGGCAGCCTGTCTCACCTGGGACTTGCAAATGAAGCAAGGTCAGGCTCCACTTGTGAGAATTTTGACTCCTTTCGAATGCAATGAAGTCCAGGCATCTGTGGATTTTAAAGCCAGAGGATTTTTTTTTTAATGTGCAGCTAAAGCTGAGAACTGCGGCTGGAAATGCCATGGGCAGAAAAAGAAAGGTGCCGGGGAAAACCAGAGAATGCAAGTGAGGTTGGAAAGAGCCTTCAGTACCCTGTTTCTTTAGGGTTGATATCTTGGGGGAACACACCCCTACATCCCTCAGAGAGAGAGAGAGAGAGAGAGAGAGAGAGAGAGAGGGAGAAAGAGAGAAAGAGGGAGGGAGGGTTGTAGAGAGAGAGACAGAGAGAGGGGGAGAGACAGAGAGAGGGGGAGAGAGAGACACACAGAGAGAGACAGAGAGAGATTATTTATTGAGGCCAAATAGGTCACTTAAGTGAAAATGTGAACATCTAAGATTCTCTAGCAGGGGTTCATTAAGAATAGACCATGCTGGGGAAACCTGACAGGTCCTTGGAAGGAAAGTTGAAGACACCCACAAAGGCAGAGCCAGAAATGAACTTGTAAGGAACTTGACGGCCGGGAAAGGGACAACACCTTACCCATGTGTCATGAAATGGAAAAGGCCTTGGTGGGAAGACCGTGGAGGTGAATTGCAGGAAGTCAGGTCTGGACTTTAAGGCGGTGACTTGCAGGAAGCATTCTGAGGCCTATGAAGGATGATGCAACATCTGGAAGGAGTCAGAGTCAGGTCGAGGGGGGCTTTCTCTAACACTCACTGGCAAGGAGGGTGTCTTGGTTAGATTATGTGGTTCACAGAAAGGTGAAACTTCATCAGAGCGGACCCTGATTTGTGCAGCTGACCCCTGGTCCCCTTTTCACCTTGGGGCTGTCAAAAAGTCAAGAGAGACCACAGATGAGATTCCAACTGCGTCTCTGGGTGAGCACCGTGAGCACTGGCTAATATTAGCCTGGAGGAGACAGGGTTTGCAGTGTCTACAAGAATGTCTTTGAGAAACCTTGTTAGGATTAGGTGTATGTTGTCAGCATGAAAATTTCTAGAGAATCACAATGGAAAGCCACTAAATAAGACAACATCAATTTTCATTCCGAACATCAAGTCCTCCTGAGTAGGAGTTACCTGTTCGCACTGCATACAAATGTGGGCATTGCTCTTCTCGGCTTGCAAAACGTTTAGCCTCCACTCTGGCTGGAGCTTCCTTTGGGTTAGGAAAGAATTTGCTGAGCAGATGGGTTGTGTGCCAAAGGCCACCACACTTAATCTTTCTAAAAAAGAATTTCAAATCATCCTAGTGCCCCATGCTACAAATCCCACCAGTCTGCACATGACACTCTTGCCTGCCTGTTGAAGTCAGGCAATGGTTAGTGAGCAGTTAGCATTGTCTATTGCGTTTCTCTCACATGTTTGTTAATTTAATTTCACCTTTACTCCCTTTTGTGCAGCTCAAGTTTCTGGTATTTGAGTTGCCACATGTTCATTCTGTGGACATGTTTCTTCGAACCACACTGGGAGTCATTTCAAAATCCCCCTCCCCTCACCTGGTGTGGAGGCCCACAGAAGGGGATCTTGACTAAAGGTCAGAGAGTTCAGGCCTATTCTTGTTCCTTCGAGGTTTTACAACAGGAGTCTTGCCACAATATTCCTGCCAATCAATAGATAACCTTCCCTTTTCCTCCTTACATTGCTGGGGGTCAAACTTAGGTCCTCACACCAGCTAGATAAATGCTATACCATTGAGCCACATCTCCAGTACTACTCATAATCTTGTTTTATGCGCATTTCTGTTTAAATATCTTATTTAGTATATATTAGCAATCCATTAGCATTGAGTCCGAGCAACAGCTGCGTAATTCCTGCTTAAATTACAGATATATTTCTCTTGAAGAGACACTACAGCCTTTTTGCGCTTGGGGACACTAGAAAACATGTGAGCACTATACCTGAGTGCCATTTTAATCAGTGAAATAATGAACAAACGGCACAAAAATGTGAACAGAACGGCACTAAGTTGGCCACAAGAAAGACTCTTCCAGCGTAAGAGCAGAAACAAGGGAGTGCTGCCCACTTCGCCTCTCTGGGAAGGTGAGCAGTGGCCACACGTGATCCCCGCGGCACTGTGCACACGCACACCCACTAACGACAAACAACACAAGAGTATTGATTTTGAGGTTGCTATTAAATTTTAGTAAGTAGCTCCCCGGGCATCCTCCGATAAGACTGCAATGCTCATCAGTCGGGAAAGGGCTCGGAGATGAAACCACTCTGGAGACGATTTCACCATTGCAGGTGAGCTACTGCTTATACAGTGGAAGCCTATTGACTGTGACTGGTCAGCACATTACCTCGTAGATTGGATAGTGAGCGTTCTCATCACCACATACAAGGCACAGCAAAGAAGGCGTGGAGACTGTAAACTCATCCGCAGGCTAGTGACTGGCTACTCAGGCTGCTTCAGAATTCGGGGTTCTGACCTCTGGGAATACTCAGGAGCGTGGCGTGCCATGCTTCTTATTTAGAAGTGCAGCGTGCCAGGTAGGCTGGCTAATAGGGCACTGCCTGCATTTTCTTTTACAAGTTGGTGGATTTGTGAATGTGGAATCTCCAAATGATGAGCAATGACAATCCATGCTCAAAGGAATGACAAGGGAAGGCCAAGCTGTTCTCAGAGTAGAGGCATTGTAGTTACATATACACTGCTATGTTTCGTGTAATCTTCCAAATTCCTGAAGTTAATTTGGCTTGTTGGCTAGCTGTGTGACACAGTAAGTTCGAAAATAAAAATGTCTAAACTACAGGTATGGTGGTTCCAACATGCTGAGTTATAGCTTTGGAAAGTAGTCTTAATTTCCTCTTATATTTTTGAATGGCTGATGGGCTGTGTAGTCAGGAACAGGTGAGTCTGAGGATGGACTCGATTGGACCAGAAGGAAGAAACGGAAGCCTGAGTATAACTGAGTCATGCAAACACACGTCACCTATTAACTGGCTTCGGCTATCCACCAGCCATCCCGCTCCACACGTCTTGGTGGCCCTCCACACCTAACACAGCACTCTCTGCATTATGTTGTAAGTTCCAGCAAGTATCTACACCCCAACTCAATTTTAAACCCTATGGAGTCAAAGGACCAAATGTCACTTGTTTACTCTTGAGCTATATTGCATATGGTGTCGCTTGGTCCATAGCGACAGTCAAATAAATATTTGTTCAACACATAACGGCATGGTCACGCATCAAGCGTCCTGACAGAGAATGAGATCTGTTAGAAATGTCACCTTTAAACATGAAGCCAAACCTCATATAACACCAAACCTCATGCAAAAACGTGCAAGAGTTCAAATAAGAAAATTTCATAGTATTAATAGGACAAGATTTTTTTTAAAAAAAAATTATTTATGGCCAGGTGAAGAGCGATAACAGAAATAAGAACTTGGCTACATCTGAAAAGCAAACACAGCTCTTATAATTGCACAGGCTGTTGGGCGACCCTCTGGCTTGTGATCACTGGCCAGTACACAGCAATTTCAAGAAGTGATCTACACAGAAAGCTCAACTTCTGAAATATGCTACTATAAGGTGGGCTGGATTCAACCTTGAATTTACTTCCTTACACATCTGAGGATGTTCCACTTGCATGGCGTGATTTTATAAAATGATAATGGTTTTAATTGTCTGCAGCAATCGCAACAAATTGCCACAGCTTAACGGCTCAAAACCGTCCAATTTTAGTGTTGCAGTTCGACGTGTCTATCAGAAACCTGACCCAGACCTCACTGGGCAACGATCAAGGTGCAAGCGGGGCTCATACTGTTCCAGAAGTTCTAAAATGAGAAGCCATATCCCCACACTCTTTAGAGGCTGCCTGCCTTCCATAGCTAAGGACCTTCATAGCTAAGGACCTACATCTTTCCTCTTCAAAACCTGAGTTATTTTCATACCGCCTTCCCTTTGGTTCTTTGGTGTATGTGTGTGTGTGTGTGTGTGTATAGGTATGTGACATAGCATGAATGTGGGGGTCAGAGGACATCTTATAGGTCTTGGAGAATCCGTGTCAGGTCACCAGGGTTGGCAACAGCACCTTTCATTGCTAACTCATCTGCTTGGCCCCTACCTCCTCTCTTACTTTTAAGGAAATTTTGTGGCTACACTGAACCCCCCTGGGGTAAATCAGAACTTAAGAAAAAAACCCTTATTTTGAGTGTAGTCTTAAAAGTTGGTTGGTGGTCTTCATTTCCATCTGCAGCCTTAGTTTTCCCCCCACTATCTCACGCAACACACTCACAAATGGCTCGGATTAGGATGTAGACACCCTTGGAGCCACTGCTCCACACACCACACCAAAACTGTGGCTACGTTGTGTTTATGTACAATCTTAGAAATACAGCAAGTCACTTAAGAAGTTGTCACCAGGGTTTGGGAGATGTCTTAAGGAGGTGTTTACCTTTAAGGTACAAGGAACTGAAGCCCAGACCCACATTTTATAAAAAGCTGGGGTGTTTGGGTGCCTGTCTCTAATCTCAGTGCTTGGGAGGTGGAGAGAGATAGAAGCCTGGGGCTCACTGACCAGTCCAATGAGTCTGCTCCGTGGGTTACAGGCCACAGAGAGGCCCGGCTTTGTTTTTTTTTTTTTTTNTTTCAACTGGTGGACTGCACCTGAGGAGGAACAACATCTGAGGTTGTCCTTTATCCTCCACATACATATACATACATGCACATATACACACAGGCACATTTACTCAGTCATAAACACACTTACGCACGCACACGCAAGCGCACACGCATGAGACTATAAGCGGGGCTCTTCCTTTGCTATGTGGGCTTAAGAACAACATGCCCAACCACTACTTGTGTGGGAAAATACCCCATCACAGCTTAATTCCTTGATGTCTCCCCCTCAGCGTGAGCAGAGGAGCGTGCTGTCAATCTGTCTGCTGCTGGCCTGAGCGTGTGTGCACAAATTGGCCTGAAAATCTCTTCTTCTTCATCACCCCTCTCTCAGGAATTTCCCTTATCTCTCTAATTTGACTAGGCAAGGCTTTCCTATCCTCTATCGCTTTTTCCACAGCAGAGGCAGACTCAAGGCAGTCTCAGGCTGAGGGTTTATTGACTGGAAATCTGCAGGGGTGATAAACCTCTCCGTGCGTCCTTTATGCAAAGGCGAAACACAGCGGAATGAGGAATTTCAGATTCTTTGATGCCTACGTCCCCATCTACCCCCACGCTGCACATTTAACAAACAGAACATGCAAGGGTTCCATAGTCCAGCCCCCATCCCCCACCCCTCACCCCCTACCCCGCTCCATCTATGAATTGCAAGAATATGTGACATTTGTTATATTTGCTTTTGAGTGGAACCGGAATCAATAACAAATTTGTTCTGCAGGCACTCCAATAAATAAAAATATATTTGCTCTGTGAATATGGATCAGTGGGGACGGTGTGAGACCGCCAAGCTGGAGCTGGCCGATTGCGCAATCCACATCAAGGCTTCCACTGCTCCTCGGCAAGGCCAATAAATCACAGAGCTCAAGTGCTTCTAAATTCAGGCCTCCACCACCAGCAAAATCATTATGATGCTTTCAACCTTCTGGCTTCAGTTCTAGAACAATCTCCCCAACGCCGCCCCATTCCTTTTGGTCAGCCTGTCTCACCTGGCTAATGCTGAAGAGGGGACATTGGGGTTGTCTCTGTTATCTCCCTCCCCTACTGTGAGGCAATCTTTCAGGTGAGGTGACTCTGATGAACGTAGCTAAGGTCAACCTTGTCTTTTCTATCCCTCTTCCCTGCAACAGAAAGGACGGCGCACCATTTCCTGGGCAACAAAGACTGGTTCAATTTGGTCCCAATAAGGCAGCAGAGGTTTGATGGCGCTTCTAGGCAGTGTCTCCAATCAAGTAAGAGACTCAGAGATCCTTCTTCCATCTTCCTAGCTTCTCTTACAGCTTTTTTTTTTCTTTCAGACATCTGGTAATTCCTGATGAAGCCACGGGCCTAGAACTGTGGGGTGCAGAACTCACTCCCTAACATCCTACCTTTGGAATTCCATTCCTGTCGCTTTAGCGTGTTGGAGTGGGATCTTTTTGCAATTCTTCCAGACATATAGCTAGAGATGTTTGCTAAGTACCAAGTACTGCTGTAGGGGCTAAGTACCAAGTACTGCTGGAGGCATTTGCGGCATTGCATGGGGCAAAGAATTCCCTCTCGCTATAGTAGAGTGGTGTGTGTTCCTGGGTGGAGCTATGCCCTTGTCTCCTCCCTTAAGAGTTAATCCAGTTGGGTAGATCAATCATCTGGCCAAGAGACCACCTCTTAGGAAGGGAGACCCACCTTAAACTGTGCTAGAACAAGAGGAGGGATAATCAATCCTTTAATGAGATAATATTCTTTTCTTCCAAGAATTCCCACTCTCTAGCCTAATCCTTGTGAGCTGCTGTAAGGTTCAGCGGGGACTGCAAGCCTTTCCAAGTCCTGTCTTAGGAAGGTTCCCCCTCCTCTGTCTCTCTCTTGGATGCTGACAGAAGTTGAGATCATGCTTTCCTTGACCCTTTGGCTTCCTTACTCTTCTTCTAGGGGTCCCAGTTACATGGCTGCTTTTTGCTATGTGACTGACCCCTGTGGGCCTCATTCAAGTGGCATGGTTTTTTTCTCCCCCCCCATTCTTCTCCTCTAGGAAATGGCTGAAATTTATCACTTGCTGATCCTGAAGCTGTTCTTTTAAACGCTAATACAAATTTCCTCAAGCTTCCATTTCAGTCCACCCTTAAATTCTTTTACAAATGAGACCGACAGCCCCAGTGGGGAACCCCAATTCCCTGGGATCACTATCTTCTAGAAGGAAGAATTACCAAAGCAAGTAATAAACAAAATAAATCACAGCCAGTTGTGGTGATGCGCAGCTGGAATTGCAGTAGCAGGGTGGGGGTGGCGGGACTTGAGGCGGACAGACTGTCGGTTCCAGTCTAGCCAGGGCTACGACGTGAGAGCTTACTTTTAAAAACCATGTCGCTTACTTTTAAAAAGGATGTCGCTCAGGGGTAGGGTACTTGCCTAGCATGCTGATGGCTCTGGGTTTGATTCCTTTGCTCTCTGTGGGGGAAGACAGCAGCAACAACAAAAAACTCAAAAAGCTACCCAAACAAATATATACCTATGCATATATAATAAATCAAAAAAAAAACCCTGAATGAGTAGGTCAGAAGGGAAGAAACAGAGCAAAATGAAGGCTCCTACAGGATTAGGGTCAAAGATGGGAGTAGCTGATTATCATTTTAATAAGTCAGGTTTCACTGGGATGAAAATGTGTGATTTGCATAATTGGGGAAGAGCTTGGCTGGTGGGGAAACTGCGCAGGCAAATTGTCTGTCTAGAGCTTGACTGGGAGACTCAGAGAAGAAAGGAGGCCAGTGAGGCAGGAGTTAAGAGGGACGCAGGGAGCCCTGGGCAGGTTCTGGAATAGTGGACAGCATTGGGGCCACGACTAAGTATGGGGACCTACTGAAGGCTCGTAGCAGAGCTGGGAGAACAGCCAATCAGGAGACAGCATAGGCAGCAGATGCTGGGTGGGCGAAGGAAAGCACAGGAAGTCGATTTGGCAGCTCTGGGCTAACCCCGGTTGGAGCTGCGGTTGTTGTGGTCCAGGGTGGTAGTGGAGCCCTGAGAAGCAGTTTGGAGTCACTGTCGGCAGAACCAGCAACATATCTTGGTGGAGATTACATGGGATGTGAGTGACAGAAAGGGTCAAAGATAACTCTTCTGACTCATTCACAAACGGACCTGACTCACCTATTGTAATGGTTTTTTCTGTCTCTTTAAGAGGCAAGCCATGCCCACTCCCAGTGACCCTGCCTGCCTCCCTGGCCATCTTGGATCTCTGTTCTCTCTCAGAGCCGCGTGTCCCTCTCTGTCCCTCTTCTCTCTCTCTCTCTCTCTCTCTCTCTCTC
>LOJH01028581.1:0-17696 GCA_001685095.1 Ellobius talpinus | reverse complement strand
TATTAACCAATGAAAGTAACACATAGACAGATGACCCTCCTCCATCAGGGTGCCTCAGTCCTGTGCACAGCTGCCCTCCCTGTTCTTCAGAGTCAGCCTTCCCAAACAGCCCACCACATCCTCCTGCTCCCTTTCCTCTGCCCCACAGCCTGGATGCTCCATCTCCTCCCTGTCCTGTCCCCTCCCCTCAAAGAGAGAAAAAATAGAGAGGAAATGGATCTTTAAAGATACATGTATCCATCACTGTTATTTACATTCTAATGTGCGTCTGTAGCTCCGCTCCAATGGGAGAAATGTAAATCAGGTGGACATCGCTCCCGAAAGCCCTGGAGAGCTTGGCTTCCCCAAATTAGAATAGAAAATGCTCTTTTAAAATGTACCTTTAATATGGAAAAGCTTGCCAACCTGGGCTCTAAATAAACCAAACTTGAACCAGATGCCAAATAGAGTAGATGAAGGACAGGCACAAAGAGGGTCCCGGGCTGGGGAAGGAGGCCTAAACAGCTATTTATATTAATGCAAAGAAAGTTCAACATTCTTCCCTTGATATATGCTGCAGTGGGAGGTGGTTTTTGTCCCACCAGCGAGAATAAAACGCGCAGCTCGTGATGGGCAGGGTCACATGTGCGAGATAAAAAGTTCACCATGTAATATATGTCTGCCCCGAGTATTCTCTGCAGGCTTTGCGTTCTGTGGATGACAACAGGAAAGCACTCACTCAAGGTTAGACTGCTTGCTCTCCAGTCACGGTTCCCTGTCCTGAGGGAATAAAACTGCCTCAGAATGGGCCCACGGAGTCCCAGGGCCCTGTTGAGAAGCCAAGTGGCCTTGGCTGTGACAGGTCCAAGGGGCTATAGACTACAGATAAGGAAGGACTTGCCTGTACCAGGTAGAGATGGAAAGTGTACCTCTCGTCCTGGGGACACCCTGTTTGTCCAGAATCCCTGCAGAAAGGCTCATGCTTGTCTGGGTGCTTTTTTGCATTATTATTGTGTATGATATGTATGACGTGTGTGAGAGTACAGACATGCTACCCAGAGCATGTGGAGGCCAAAGGACAGCTTCTTAGCAGTCAACTCTTTCAGTCTACTTTGTTTGGAGGTGGGGTCTTTCTTGATGTTCTTGCCATGATGTGCACTCCAGGTTAGCTGGCCCTTAAGCTTCTATGGACTTCTTAGCCATGCTACCACATCCAGGTGTTTTATGTGGGTGTCAGGGGTCTAACTCAGATTGTTGTTAGACTTGCATGGCAAGCTCTTTTAGTGGCTGAGCCATCTTGATGGCTCCCACTTTGCTTATTTATTTATTATTTGTTTGTTTGTTTACTTACTTATTTACCTATTTACTTAACTCTTTGAGATAGGGCCTCACTTTGTATCCAAGGCTGTCCTCAAACTCATGGTCCTCTTGCCTCTGCCTCCCAAGTGTTGGGTTTATAGGTACCTCTTTGCTCCTGGCTGCCTGGGTACTTTCTTTATACAGAGGTGGCCTGTAAACCTGGGACGTGGGTAATTTAGGTCTTTCGTGGCTGTGTTCTATCAGTTCTGGGACTCCTGGTTGTGTGTGTTACAATTCATACTCACAGGGGGTGGGGAGATGGCTATGTGTTAGAGCTCTTGCTGAGCGACATGAGGACTAGAATCCCCCAGGTCCCCCAGAAATCCACAGAAGTTCTGGGTGAGCACGGAAACCCTCCTGTAATTCCAGTTCCAGAAGGCAAGCATAGGGAATCCCGGTAGCCATTTACACCTAGGGCTATGAGGGGCATACATCAGGGTTGACCAGTGAATATTACCCTTGACTGGGACTTTAAAAGTCAATAAACTCTCATGGGGAGGGGAGGTAAGCAAAACAGCATTTCAGAGGAAGGGGGCAGCATATTAAAGAGATGGCTGTACCTGAGCTTCATGTGACCAAGAGAAGCTCAAAGATGTGAAACTAGTTGGAAACAAGCATTAATGCCAGCTGGAGCCAGGTCACAGGGTCCTTGCAGGCCAAAATGAGAAGTTAAAAACTTATTCTAAGCCAGGTACAGTAGCACATGCCTTTCCCAGTACTTGGGAAGCAGAAGCATGCAGATCTCTGAATTTGGGGCCAGCCTGAGAGACCCTGTCTCAAAACAACAAAACCAAAAGTTATTCAAGACTTTGGTGTGTGGTTTAAGTTTGTAAGCCCGGCACTGGGGAGATAGAGATAGGAGGATCTTCATGATGGTCGCCAGCCTAGCTTTATTTGAGGTCCAGGCTAGTGAGAGACCTGTTTCAAAAATCAAGGTGAGGGTGCCTGAAGAATAGCACCTGAAGTAGTCCTCTGACCTCCACAAGCAGGGACACAGGCGTCTGCACATACTGAATGCACACACACACACACACACGCACACTTAACCTATTAAACATGGGAAATTTACAAATTAAAGAACCATTCTTCCTTACTGAGGACAGGCAGGCACTTCACCTGAGGACAGCTAAACCCCGGGCCGATTCACATGATGGTTGTTTCTTGGTGGCTTCATCAGTACAGTCGGGGTGACATTGTGATAACGAATATCAGCAAAAGTTGTTGGCTACCGGTGGCTGGTCTTACAGATGACCTCCACTTTGGTGATGTTCCTTGAAGATCATCATGTTTTCCAGAAGTGACTTCCAGAAGTGGGGTGAAGGCTAATGGTGAAGACGAAGGGTATGGAAGCCCCAAATGGGAGGAAACCTCCCCTTCCCTGAGTTTCAGCAAACCATGAGAAGGGCTTGGATATATGCCAGTGGCTGTGGGGCTCACAACTCTTGGTCCCCTACTGAGGTCCTTAAGATTATTAAGTTACTTCTAGGTAGGAGGAAAGGCATGGGAGATGCAGGGGGAGGGCCGAGGACAGAAGGCTGCTGGACTCAAAGACCTAATGCTCCTAAGTTTTGAGACTTGTAAGGGCCACCAATGGGATGGCATGAGGGTATGGGGCAGGATTAGCTAACTCCCTTGGGTCCCCAAGTGGTTCTGGCAGTACCATGCTATCACAGGTTCCTTTCAGGATGTTTGATCAGCTAGGCAAGCACAACAGCCTTTCTCTGTACCCCACTGTCTTTCCTGCAGAAGAGGCTTGGTAGTGGGAGTAGGGTAGGTTCATAACTCCTGCCCCTCATTCCTTCTGACACCTCTAGGGAGCTGGATCAGGCTTGGCTCCCAGCAAGTGTAACTGATGCTACAAATCAAAGAGGTCAGGCTAGATGGCCTCTGTGGTCCTTCACAAGGCAGATGAATGGTGAATGGAGGGACCAGGGACTGGGACCAGTGGGAGGGTAGAGGAGGGGCAGTGGTGTGAGCCTAGCTCAGTCCTAAGGGGTCATGGGAAGGGCAAGGAGGGAGAGTCCAGGGGTGGGGAAAAGGGTAAAGCAGAGCAAAAAACTGGAAGGGAGAAAGGAGGTGGAGGTGATGGAGAAGGAGAAAGAGGGGAAGTAAAGAACTTTCCAGGAACGGAGAAGAAAGGAGGAAAAGAAGAAACAAGGAAGAGAAGGAGGAAGGAGAAATAGAAAGGGGGAAAAAAGAAGAAAATAAATACAGAGGCCAGAGGGTCAAGACAGAAGAGTTGGGTGTGGTGCACATCTATAAGGCCAGCAACCAGAGACTGAGGCAGGAGGATTGCTTTGAGTTTGAGGCCAGCCTGGGCTTGTGTGACCCTATGAAAAGAAAGAAAAATAGAAAAGAAAAAGTTGGGGTGGGGAAAGAAAAAAGGTTGTGTTTGGGAGGAAGGAGAGCGGGGTAAGGGGAATGAGCTCAGGGGAATAAAGAAGGGAGAAGCTGAGGTAATGGAAAGTAGAGAGACGAAGAGAGGGAGAAAAGGGCAGAGGAGGAGAAGGAGGAGGAGAAAGAGGGAGAGGAAGAGGGACAGGAGGAGGGAAAGAGGGTAGAGGAGGAGGAGGGAGAGGAGGAGGGGGAGGAGGAGAAAGAGGGACAGGAGGAGGAAGAGAGAGAGGGGAGAGGAGGAGGAGGGAGAGGAGGAAGGAAAGAAGGAAGGAGAGAAGGAAGAGGAGGAGAAGGGGGGAGAATGGAAGTGAAAGTGAAGGCAGAAGGGAGAAGCTGGAGCTGTCTCACTTCCTGAGCCCTGGGAGCTGCAGTGGGCACCAGGCTGGCGGGAGGCCTGGCAGGCAGGCGGGCACCATAAAGGCAAGCACAGTAGGCTGCTATGAAGATCTATTGGGCCCCGCAGTACCATTGTCTTCAGAAGGAATTAAAAACAAATTGCTGAGGGCCAGCACATAATTTAAAGACTCACGGCAATTTTATGACTTGCTAATGTTCCTAATTACATGCCCGTGAAAGGCTTAATTAATTGGGGGATGTAGCAAAAAGTGGAGCCTGTGTTTGTTATCATGGTTCCGGCGCATTGATTTTAGTGCCTATGGAGAATTTAGGGCCTCTTTATTTGCACAAAGAAAATGCAAGTCTCTCGAAAAAATGCACATTAAGATCAACCCCTCACTGCTATCTAATATACTTTCCTCTACTTAACCAAAGTGCTTGTAATCATATTTTGTAAATGTTGGTGCTGTTAATTGCATTGTGAGGGAAAATAGGTTCCGCTTGGCTGGTTGTAGAGAATTTTATAAAGTTCCTTCCAGGCACCCCATTCCAGGGGACTCTGCCCAGGAACTTGTGGAGATGTTGGGGTGCTCAGCTGGGACCCTGACTGATTAAAATCCCCCCTGTTCTAGCAGCTCCTTGGCTTACCTCCATTTCTGTTCTGAAGTTCCTAATGGTAAGTTGAGTCTAGCTAGGTCCAATCAGGTCAGAAGAGGCCAGAGGCAAGGAAGAAGGAAGGCCCCACCCAGGGGTTCCTCTCAAGAGCCTTGGAGTTGAAGAAGTCCTTCGGGCTTGGTCACACACTTCCTGTAAAACCTGTGGTGAGAGGCACATGGCTTCACTGGGCTTGGAACAGACCAAAGACCATGACCATTTTGGGGGAACCACTTCTCTTCTTGTCCTTCCTTGGGGACTGTAGGAACAGTCCCCTTGCAACTGGGGACTCTTGATGAGAAATACGCAACCCGCCTACTTTTTATCTTTTCAAGACCACATCTTTCCCTTTCCACAGGGAGACACACAGGAGATTCAGGTAGAGATGGGGGCTGTCCTGGCAGTAGATGATGGGGACAGTTGCTTCCTTCCTGAGAATGGGTAACCACCCTCCTCCATTCTCCCAGGGGCCTGGGCTCTCCCTGACACAGGACTTTTTCGTGGGCCGTAAGAGGCTGTTGCTGCAAATTTCTCCAGAGTAGGCACCGGCCTCTCAGGGGGGTCAGCCCTGGTGCTTACATAGGCCCTGGCACGTAGGCTAATCAGCAGCGGTTTATGAATGGATCCCAGTTTGTGAGACAGTGAGTAACTGGGGAAATGGGACTGACTGGAGGGAGCTGTGAAGGCTCCTAGCTCTACCTCTCCTCTGATTCGCTGGGACCCACAGCCTCTCACCATCCAGTCCTCCCCTATGCGACAGACACATTCTCCCAGGGACTTTCTCTGGACAAGGTTTTTCTCCTGTGGAACCCTGGGAAAGTTGGGAAAGCAGGTCCTAAGATAGGCCTACCATCATACTTCCTTCCCTTCAGGACCAGCAAAACAACATATATATGTTTGTTTGTTTTGACACTGAGTCTCTTTGTGATACTTTGGGACTCACTTTGTAGACCAGGCTGGCTTCCAACTCACCTGCCTCTGCCTCTGAGTGCTGGGATTAAAGGTATGTGTCTTTAAAGATATGTGCCCAGCTAGGTCTTTTTTTTTCCTTGAAAGACTTATTTTTAGTGCATGTATATGAGTATTTGCTTGCATCTATGCATGTGTAGCCATGTGTGCCTGGTGCCTTCAGAGGCCATAAGAGGGTGTTGAGGTCTCTGGAACTGAAGTTATGAATTGTTGTGAGCCACCATGTGGGTGATGAGAACCTACAAGAGCAGCCAGTGCTCCTAACCATTGAGCAATATCTAAAGGAATTATTTGAAAACACTGATCAGGGGCTGGGACTGTGGCTCAGTTGGTAGAGTGCTTGCCTAACAAGCAGAGAACGCTGGGTTTGATCCCTAGCAGTGCCTGAAATAGCATGGTGGCAAAAACCTGCAATCCCCACTCTCAGGAGGTGGAGTCAAGAGGATCAGCTGTTGAAGGGTAGTCTCAGTTACATAGTAAGTTCTGAACCAATGTGAACTGTAAGAAAGCTTGTCTCAAAACACAGGGGAAAAAATCATGCAAATCAGACTTTGTTCTGCTCTTTCTGAAAATCCTGAAGGCTTCTCCTGGTGCTTAGAATAAAAGCCAGACCTCATGGGACCCACAGAACCTCTTTTCCCATCTCTGTGATGCTTGTATAGCACTCGCTCAGCCCTACAAAACATTGGTCTCTTGTTACTGCAGACAAGTTCTTCCGGCCTCAGCAGTGCCCTTCCTCTGCCAAGCCCTTTCCTCTTATTTTGCATGGTCGGTTCTTTCTCTGTTTTTAAATCTTGCTTCTAAAACCTTTTCCTAGAAAACTCTTCTGGAGTGACCATCTACAGTCACCTCCAAACACAAGCCTTTCCTCTTTAAGCGTGCTAAACAGATACATTTGCTTTGCTTTGTTTCTTCTTAGTCTCCGGCTCTTGTTTTGCAGACTCTCCTGGTGGCTTGTTCCTCCGTCCGTGCCCCCACTGCCCCGGCATGCCCTGTGGTTTTAGAATTTGGGCTCCCGTTTAAAGAGCTTTATCTATGAAGACCTGGGAGGGCAGGCTTGGAGGGTTGCCTCCAGATAGCATCTGTGCTGTCTCGGTTTTGGGGCTGGTACTGGCTTGGTTCCGTGTCCGTGGATGGCTTTGTGTTTTCTGGCCCCATGGGATGGGTGATCAGACTCAGAAGAAGGAGCTCTGGGGTTCTAGGTTTCTCACAAGAAGACTAAAAGCCTTTTCATTTCCTCTTGGAGCTCAGGTGAACATAGGAGAGGCGCTATTTCAGAAGAAGGAGGTCTGGGGTTCTAGGTTTCTCATAAGACTAAAGGCCTTTTCATTTCCCCCTGGAGCTCAGGTGAACATAGGAGAGGCGCTATTTCTCTGCTGCTCTCCTTTATGTGAGTACCATTCTCTCTCAATCATCCTCTCACAGAGGCTGTAACTCTCAAGGACCCTTTCTTCATGTGTCGAGCGTGTGTGTGTATGTGTGTGTGTGTGTTGTATACGTGTATGTGTATACATGTGTGTGTTTTCTGGCCATCTGCTCACCTTTCTTTCCATACCCCTTAAGGCCTTTACAACTCAGAGTCACATTGCTGAGCCTAGTTGTGAAGGCTCTGGGCTTCTGGCTTTATTTCAGTGCTAGGCAGCAAAGCTAGTATGTGCTAAGCACATACTCTGCCCCTGAACCTCATTCCCAGCCCCTCCTCTCTGGTTTGAATCCAGGGAATTTTTTTTCAATGTTTTTCCATTTAGCTGTACTCATAATGGGTGTTTTTCTATTTCCCCCAGCATTTCTAGGGGTTGTATGTTAGAAGGTCTTTGGCAGGGTGTCTGACAGAGGATAGAAGTTCCTCAGCGTGCTAAGCCATATGGGCTGCTCTTATTATCTTCCTAATGCTTGCCATTATTTGAAATAACAATAAGCATTTGTTTGCTTTTAAACAGTTATTTATCGCGTGTATATATGTGTGCCTATAATAGTGTGCACGTGGATATCAAAGGAGAGCCGTGGAAATCATCAGTTTGTCCTTTCTCCACGTAGGTATCTGAGGTCATGATTGACCTAGATCTCCAGGCATGGCGGCAAGTACCTTGTGGGGATTTGAAGGAGAACAACCCCTAACGCTCATGTTTGAATACTTGGTCCCCTGTTGGTAGGACTGTTTGGGAGGATTGTTGGAGGGGGTATGTCACTCACTAGGAGTGGGCTCTGAGGTGTCAAAAGCCCACACCATTTCTAGTGAGCTTACTCTGCCTCGTGGTTGTTGTCTCAAGCTAGGAGCTGTCAGCTACTGCCTATATGCCAGCACCATGCCTGTCTGCCTGCCACCATGATCACCACCATGATGGTCATGGACTCACCCTCTGAATCTGTAAGCCCCAATAAAACTTCTGTCTATATGTTGCCTTGGTCATGGTATATTATCTCTGTAATAGAAAAGTGACCAAAACACACCCTTACTCACTAAGACATCCAAGGGGGCAAGAGCCATGGCAGCCTTCAATACCTTGGTGCTCCCCCAGGTAGCACCACGGGCTGTATAGCGGAGAACAAAGGAACCGGGTTCACCAGGAGCTCAGGCAAATTCCATGAGCTCCCTGAACTCAGTTTCCTCTACAGCATTAGTAATTTTATTCTCATGGGTCTGTGAAAGTCAAATAAAACAATATTTGATTTGTTAAAAGTTTTGTTTTAAGTTTGTTTTGCAATAGGTTTCTCTGTGTAGCCCTGGCTGTCCTGAAACTTGCTCTGTGGACCAGGCTGGCCTTGAATACACAGATCTGCCTGTCTCTGCCTCCTGAGTGCTGGGATTAAAGGCGTGTGCCACTACACCTGGCCTTATTTTAAGTTTTTAATTATGTGTATATGTGTGTTGTCTCTGTGTGTTTGTACATGTGCATGTAGTGACTGGAGGGGCCAGAAGAGGGTGCTGGATTCTCCTGGAGCTAGAGTTACTCATGGTTGTGAGACAGCTTTTGTGGGACCTAGGAACCAAACCTGGGTCCTCTGCAAGAGCAGTACATGTCCTTAACCACTAACCCATCTCTCCAGCCCCTTTGATGGTTGATTTTGAGATAGGGTCTGATGTAGTCCAGGCTGGCCTTGAGCTCACTAGCTGAGGATAACCTTGAACCTCATACCCACCTCAAAAGTGCTTAGATTGAAGGCAGGTACGTACCACCATACACAGCTCAAGAACTTATCTTTTCTGGGTACTCAATAAATGGAAGCTAATATGAGCAATAACGTCTTGTAGGCTCATATTGTCCTGTTTTATCCACATCTCTGGCCCTTCCTACACCAGGCTCTGCCAATTGGGAATTGCAGAGCTCTCTTCTGTGAAGCCCTCCCAAGCCTCACAGACACAAGGGTGTTCTTTCCTCCAGCACATGGCAGCACGCATGACTCTGGAGTGGCCCACAGTTCCTCAGCCTGGCCTCAAGCAAATGCCTCTGGAAACCGGGTGTATTAGTGTACACCTGCAATTCCAGCATTTAGAGGCAGGAAGATTGTTAATTTAAAGCTAATCTGGGCTACACCAGAGGGTCCTAGCTTAGAAAAATCAAAACCAAACAACAAAAACAACATAGTCCAACATTTTAAAACCAGGCATGGTAGCTCACACCTCAAATTTGTGATCCTTTTGCCTCGGTCTACTGGGTTGTAGTATCATAGATGTTTACCATCATGACCCGCTTCTTTGCCCTCTCACTATCAGGCTGAAGCAACCCAATGATCTGAAGTCTTTCCCCCAATAGATAGGAGCCTCTGGGAGGGGGCTACAGGGAGGATGTAAGGGGTTTACAGGCAGACTGTAGCTGGCGTGGGAGGGGGTGCTGGGACCAGGCCCCAGAGGGTCAGAATCTTCTCTCTCTCTCTATCTCATCTTAAATTACCCTTGCCATTCATGGCCTCCCATCCCATTCTTATTTTTCTAAATTAGATTTTTTATTATGAAATATTTCACATGGAGAGAAGACTATAAACCACAACATAATGAATGCCCTGCCTTTTCCGCTTGGCTTTGTTAAATCTGAACATTTTGTCATGCTTGCTTCGGATACATATTTTTTAAGGAAATAAAACAACATGCAAGGCACAATGAAAACTCTTCCTCCAGGGATGCATCCTCCTTGCTCCTTGAGGGCAACCACTCTCCTGAACTCAGGGTACGGCCTCTCCATGCAAACTTCAGATTATAATTGCATGATTCCTGTGTTCTATATGGGCTTGCAGGTCTCCAAGCATCGATTAAAAGGCATCCTGTCTGTAAACTTCTGCCCCTGAGGTGCTTGAGTCTCACCCTTGCTGTTGAGGGTAGTTCTGGGTCATGTGCATTGAATATGCCCCCATTTATCCTTCACTGTTGTAAGTACCCCGTATATTTCTCCTTGTGCACACATACAAGGGTTTCTCCAGGGCGTGTAACTTGGAATAGAATTGCTGGATGACAGGCCTATCTGTTATCTACTGTAGCATCATAAACCATCCCCCAAAACCTACAGCTTAAAACAACATTCTTTTCATTTGTTCACAATTCTGTGGGTTAGGAATTCAAGTCTGGAGAGGTGGCTTATCAGTTAAGAGTACTGACTGTTCTTCCAGAGGACCTGGGTTCGATTCCCATAATCAACATAGTGGGTAACAACCCTCTGTAACTCCAGTTCCAGGGGATCTAACATCCTCTTTTGGCCTCCCAGAGGCGCCAGGCATGCAAGTGGTACACAGACATACACGCAAGCAAAACACCCATACACATAAAATAAAAATAAATAAATCTTTTTTAAAAATAGAAAAGAAGCCGGGCAGTGGTGGCGCACACCTTTAATCCCAACATTCGGGAGGCAGAGACAGATGGATCTCTGTGAGTTTGAGGCCAGCCTGGTCTAAAGAGTGAGTTCCAGCACAGCCAGGGCTACACAATGAATCCCTGTCTCAAAAAACAAAAACAAGAAAGCAAACAAAAAAAAAAAGAAAAGAAAAGAAAGAAAGGAAAAGAAAGAAAAATTTCAAGCAGGCAGGCTGGAGAGACGGCTCAGTTGGTAAAGTACTTGTCGTACAAACATGAAGATGTGAGTTGGGACCCCAGGAACCACATTAGAAAAAGCCAAGTGCAGCAACAGCAGCGAGCACCTGTGGCCCCAGCACCAGGGATGCAGATACAAGAGGATCCTGGGGCTTGCTGGCCAGCTGGTATATTCAGATCAATGAGGTCCAGGTTCAGTGAGATACTGACTGTCTCAAAAAAAACTAAGATGAGGAGTGAATGGGGAAGACACAGTATCAACCTCTAGCTGCCACATGCATGTGCACATAGAATGAGTGGATGTGTACACACATAAACACAAACACACATATACACATAAAATAATTCCAGAAGAAAGAAATCAAGCAGGGCACAGTGGGACAACTTGTGGCTTTACTACAAAGTCTGAGGCACATCCCAAGCAGCTTACATGTCTGGGTAAGGCATCTGGGTCGAATCAGGCAGCCTCATAGCTTCTAAGGGGGGCACATTCTCCAGGGCTCAAATCACTCTGTGTAAGTGGTTACTAAAACTCTTTTTTGCACTAAGCAGGGTGGTGTACACTAAGAATCCCAGCACTCAGGAGTAGAGGCAGGAGGATTGGGAGTTCAAAGTCATCTTCAGCTGCCTACTAAATTTGAGGCTAGCTTGGGCTATGTAAAACCCATCCTTAAAAAAATAAGCAAAACAATCAGGCAGTAGTGGGACACACCTTTAATCCCAGCACTCGGAAGCAGAGGCAAGTGGATCTCTGTGAGTTCAAGCCCAGTCTGGTCTAGAGAGCGAGTTCTAGGACAGCCGGAAACCCTGTCTCAAAAAACAAAAACAAACAAACAAAGAAACAAACAAAAAGCAAACCAGAAAATTTTAGGCCAGCTGAGCTACAGTGTATGATAAACAAAATTCTAAACAACAGGAGATTGGCAGATCCCTGGAGCTTGCTGGCCAGAGTCCAATCAGCAAATGCCAGGTTCAGGAAGAGATCTACCTCCAAAGATAATATGGAGAGCAATCAAGGGAGGCACTCATCATTGACACCCGACCCCCCATACTTGCATGCTTCATTCTTGCTAATCACACTCATTATGTACACAAATAAGTAAAAACAACACGGCATGCTTCATTCTTGCTAATCACCCATTAGCCAAAGCAAGTCCCATGACCAGGTCTAGGGAATGTCCACCATCGCAGTCCACAATGCCAACGGTTCTATGAGATATGGGCAAATGGCCCCTTCTGGGCTTGGTGACGTAGGCCTGCTGTCTCAGACACGCAGGAAGCTGAGGTAGGAAGAATTTGAAGGCTTGCCTGAGCTACCGAGTGAGTTTAAACCAAACTACCTGGCTAACTTAGTGAGGCTCTGCCTCAAAATTTTAAAACAAAATAAACAAACAAAAAGAAAATAAGGAGAGCCCAGAGATGGTACTCAATAGTAAAGTGCTTACTTAGAGTCAATCCCAGATAGAGGGAAATAAATAAACAAACAAATAATAAAATGAGTCATATCAATTGAGTTTACACTCTCCTTGCCTGTGAATGACCCTTTCTTAATAATAGTGTTGGGTTGTTCTACTTCCCCTCAATATATGGCTTTGCCAGAATTTAATTTCTGCCAATCTAACACATGGAAAGTGAGGTCTCCTCTTGTCTAAATTATGTTATCTTGATTACAGGTAGGGGTGATCATCTTTTCCTATTCTTTGATCATTCACTTGGATTTCTGTTTTTTGCAACAACTTGTGTTGAGTTGGAAGTTCCCCTCAGTCACCCTCCTCCCTCTCCAACCCTGCCCCTCTCAGAAAGCCTGCCAAGCCTGGGACCCTCCAACTCTTTGAGGGTCACCCTAGGTGCTTTTCTCATTAAACCTGGACTTTTAATTCAGCTTGATCTGGCTTATTATGTCAGCAGAGGAATCTACTACTGGGGATCCAAAAATACTTATCAACTTGTTCCCATCTTCTATCCTTTTTGTCAGATTATTACTATTATTATTACTATTATCAATTATTACTATTATTATTTTAAAGCATGAATTTTTCTGGATTTATTTATTTTGTTTCATGGATATGCATATTTTGCCTACATGTATGTATGTATGAATGCCACATGTATGCCTGATGCCTGCAGAAGCCAGAAGAGGGCACTGAATTCCCATGGAACTGAAGTTAGAATGGTTGTAGGCTGATGTGTGGATGCTGGGAACTAAACCCTGGTACTCTTTCACAGCAACAAGTACCATTGACCACTGGGCCATTTCTCCATTCCTAAACAACAACAACAATAATATATATATTAATTAATGTAAATATGCTTACTTATTATTATTATTTTGTTTTATTCAAGACAGGGTAGCCCTGGCTATCTTGGAATTTGCTCTGTACACTGGCCTCCAACTCAGAAAATCTGTCTGCTTTTGCCTCCCAAGTGCTGGGATTAAAGGTGTGCACCACCACCACCCACTTTTTAAAAAATTAGTTATTGTGTTTATTATTAATATATATGTGTGTGGGTGAGCACATGTCAAGGCACACATGTGGGGTCAGAGGACAACTTTCAGGAGCTGGTTCTCTCCTTCCACCAAGTAGATCTTAGGGTTCAGTTGTGAGGCTTGGTGGAAAGTGCCTTTCTAAGCCATCTTGCTGTCCCCTCCAATTATTTTTTCTTCATCATATTAGTCTGCAGCTGTTTATATTTTCTGGATTTCTAGCTCCCAAATAATTAACGTGGGCACTGAAACAGAGGGGTTTAAGGGATGGCATTGGGCAAATCTTTTTTTTTATTTTTTTGAGACAGGGTTTTTCTGTAGCTTTGGAGACTGTCTTGGAACTTGCTTTGTAGCCTAAGCTGACCTCGAACTCACAGAGATCCACCTGCCTCTGTTTCCCGAGTGCTGGGATTAAAGGCGTGTGCCACCACTGCCGGCTAGGGCAAATCTTTTAATGAGGACTTTGGGACACTAAGGTTCCTTGGGTTTGGTAATAAATGGGCCTCGGTACCTGTCCCACCCTTTAGGTGTCTCTGCCAGAGAGATTACCAAAGGGGAAGCCGGGGGCTGTCTATTATAGCACAGTTCTCATGGCTCAGAGGTATTTGGCCACCTTCCTTGCTTGCCCTCCTTGCTTTCTTCCCATTGCTTCAGATAGGCCTCCTCCTCCAGCGAAGGAGGACATGGTGCCCCAGCAAAAACTAGACAATAGCTAGAGCACAGCAAAGAGAAAGAGACTGATGCTCGCAGGCGCGGGGCATCCTTCCCTGCTGCTAGGCCTACAACCATTCTGCTGGATTTGGGTCCTGACGGGCCCAACATCTCCTCCTCTGACTCTCTGCTTGTGCTGTTCTCATTGCCCGGGACGTCCTTCACCAATCCCATCGGTGAAGACCCTCAAGATCACTTCAGTGTCCCTCCAGCCTCGAACCAGAAGCAACCCACCCCTGGTAATCCATTGGATTCTCTTCCGTTGATTTGCTACTTTACAGACTCACACAAACATTAAATTGGATAAGCTTACTCAATAGTCAGCTCTGTGCTGTAGGGCACCCCTAAAACAAAATCGAAGTCAAAGCTAAAATGGGACCTTGAACACAGTTCAGTCTGAGGGACCTTGGCTGGAAATTTAAAAGTGGCAAAACCTGAAAGAAGCTGTGCTACTTTAGCAGAGACCCCAGGCTGTGAAGCAGGGCAGCTACTGATCACAGGTGGCTGTATAGATCCTCACATGATTGGCTTAAAATGGGACCGGAAGTTTATCGCACCGACCTTTGTGTAAGACCTTAACAGTCACAGCTCCTGGTGCTGCTTTAGACAGCTCAAAATATACAAAGTCCTAGTCAACAGTGTTAATTTGCGCGAGTACTGGTTTACATCACAAGCTTGTTGATTTTTCCAGACACTTATGCTGGGGGAGAAAGTAAAATCTCTTTGATGTTTAGAGGTGCAGAGCTCTAAGGAATGCCCTTGCCCCAACTTAGCTGTAACCCTTTCTCTGGACCTTAGGTTTCCGGGTAAGCCTGGGGAACTGATGCAGGACCTTCCGTCCTGGTTCCCCCTGGGGAAAGAGTTATTTATGGCCTGGCAGGAAGGGCAGAGGAATAGGTGGAGAGGGAGTGAGGAGAAGGAGGTCATTAATGGCTCCCAGAGTCTTGCCTTTGATCAGGTAGTTTGGAGCGAGGTAAGGGGCCAGGAGATGAGGTGAGGTGGTGGGAGGAAGAGAGGAAGCAGAGGGCCTGTGAGGGGTCAGGTGAGAGGCAGGGAGTGGGGGAGGGAAGGAGCTGAGTTGGTTGCCTAGGAGTGCTCTCCTACCTGTCCTTCATCTGAGGGAGTTCAGTGTAACACTGACATAGTCCTTGCCACCAGCTCACCGATGCTTAGAAAACTGGGTTCTGGTAGATCCCTGGCTGCCTGTCCATCCTTCAGCGGGTGTGGAGAGGAGAGAGGCAGAGGCAAGAGACCCAAGGTCACTAGGTCACTTGAAAGAAGAAAAGAGCACTCTCTTATGAAGTAGTAAGGCACCTCCATCCCACGTGTGTGCGTGTGCGTGCGTGCATACGTGCGTGCATGTGTCGTGTGTGTGTGTGTGTGTGTGTGTGTGTGTGTGTGTGTAGTATTGAGGGTAGAACCTAGGGCCTCCCACATGCAAGGCAAATGCTCTCTACCACTGAGCTGTATACGAATCCCTTGCCTATTCGTTGCTCAAATTGACCTTGACTTTCTTTTTAGCCTATTTTGAACTCAAACCTCCTATCTCTCCTGCCTTAGTCCCCTGAGTAGCTGGGATTCTAGACCCACATCATCAGGTTCAGCTTTTAGTAATGACCTCCTAGACCCCTGGTTGGGAATCAGAAGGCTTTTCATTCTCCAGTTTTATTTTATCTCTTTAAACCTGGGTTTCATCACCTGTAAAATGGAAGTCCGGATACAGTAACGTCTGTGTGAAAGGGAGTCTGTCTACATGGGAGAACACAGGGGTGATTAATAGAAGCCCAGTGTAAACTTAGGAGCCTGCATTTTGCTTTTTTTTATGAAGTCTCAGTTTGTACCCTCTCTGCTGAGGACCCTTGGTACTGAGTCCTGGCTCTGAGTCACTGCAACTTGGGGACTAGAAAGATTTTATGGGAGGAGGGGCTGGGACCCTTTGATCTCAAGTGGTGCCCCAGCTTCCCAGAGGCTGACTGGGGGGTAAGGGTTGTGCTTGGCACAGACCCAGCAATGCAGGTTTCAAAGGCAAGCTTCAAAGGCAGACTGTGTTCATGTGGCTTCTTTTGTACCTGCTCAAGGAAGAAAAGCCAGCCAGTGGCCCTCCTGCCCCAGGATGGCAGCTCAGAGCCCAAGGGACATTCCCAGATTCTCAGTCCCTCTGTGCTTCCAGACAGTCAGTTTGGAGTCTGCCTCAGCGGGAGTCTTGTCTTGTCAGAACAGGGAGGATGGTGTCAGCTAGAGTGGTCCTGCTCAATCTCACCTATGGCAGGGCACGATGGGGTGAGGAGAGTCTGTGTTGAGGTTAGGGTGACATAAATGAGAAAGGAAAGAAGGCCAGGAATGCAGATTTATTTATTTTTTTTTAATTTTGGGTTTTTAAGACAGGGCTTCTTTGTATAGTCCTGGCTGTCCTGGAACTCACTCTGTACATCAGGCTGGCCTCGAACTAACAGAGATCCACTTGCACGTGCCACCACCTTACAGCTAGGAAATGCAGTTATAATAAAAGGGGAAGCCCTGTGGGTGAGCAGGTAGAGGGCTAGGAGCCCGGAAATTGGCTGGGACAGCAGAAGGAGGGAGTTTTCTGGAGTCTGTAGGCCCAGGGAGACACTGAGAAATTTCCTCTCGACGCCCTTAGCTCCCATTGCTGGATAGACTCATTCTGACCACGCAGCATTTCTGTGACCCCACAGGGACCCTGGTTGGCCCCCAATGAGAGAAAGGGGGACAGGAAAGATGAGTGCCCCAGACCCTGCCTCAGTGAGGTCAGGGTCACTGCAGTGGAACAGCAAGATGGATGACAAGCTGATTCTTCTGTCAAGTCGGTCACACCGCGGCTGAAATCCTAGACTTCACCTGTGTGGATAGACGCTGACAGAAGAGGCCTCCCTGCCTCCACCCCTCCCAGCAGGCCCTGAATCTCGGATGAACAAGACTCTCTTAGGATTGGTTTGTAGATCTTCAGACTTCCAAATGGAGCAAACCATATCCCTTCCAGGAAATAGCTCAAGTGTCTGTCTGTCCATCGATCCATCTATTCCTCCATCCACCCATCTATCTGTTCATCCATTCATCCATCCATCCATCTGTTCACCCACTCATCCTCCCTTCTACCCATCAATCTATCCATTTATCCACCTAGTGGTCCTTCCTTTCGTCTATCATTACATCCACCCACCCGTCGGTACAGCAGCACTGTGCTAAACACCCACCTATCTGCATCAGACATTCTCCCTCAAATCTGTCTTTTAGGCATCACTATCCCTGACTTAAAGGTGAGGAAATTGAGTACCACAGAGATTACCCAAAAAGCAGAGCTCCTTTCATGAGAGTTTGTCCACCTCAGCCCTAACCACCAGCCCGTAGGTAAGAGAAAAGGGGTCTGTTGATATCCAGGGCCCTTTGGGAAGCCAAGTCTATGCTTGTCAGTCCAGTGGAGGCCTCCAGCAAAGACTTTCCATGGGAAGCAGCTGTGGCATTAGCATTGACTGTACAGACCATACCTCCTAGCTGGCAAAGTGAGGTCAATGGGCTGCCTTGCTGGTTCTTTGTCCTTGTGTGTGAGTCAGTGTTTAAGAAATAATGATGGTCGGGCGGTGGTGGCACACACCTTTAATTCCAGCACTCGGGAGGCAGAGACAGTCCTGCTCCAAAGTCCTGTCTTTAAGGATTTAAGAAAAATCCTGTCTCAAAAGATTGAAAATAATAATAATAATAATAATAATAATAATGCTAGTGCTAATGCTAATGCTAATGCTAATGCTAATACTACTACTACTACTA
>LOJH01028580.1:1804-17697 GCA_001685095.1 Ellobius talpinus | reverse complement strand
AGGGGAGATGGAGAACAAGGGGCTTATTTTTAAGCAGAATTTTTTTCATCCCTGAGATTCAAAGGTAGAAGCAAGGGAATCAGAGGAGAAGATAAGTTATTCTCACTGAGTGCAAAACTCCTGAAGCTTGAATCCTTTGTCACAGAGGTAATGGAAATGCTGGTGATGAGGCAATGGTTTACAAAGGCTACCACCCACTAAAACCTCTCTGTATGCAAGAGACTCAGCGAAGAAGTGATTTTAAATTGAGCCTTTAGGGGAACGTGGGAGTAAAATGAATAAAGGTGTCCTGGACACAGAAGAAATTTCAGACAAGAAAACCAAGAACAAATGGCAAGTTGGTGATGTTTTTAACCTCATTACAAAAGACGTTTGATTGAACTAAAGCCTTGCAGTCACCTGTCAAGTTTGCAAGAATCATTTACATATTAGTGCCCAGGAATTTTTCAGGAGTGGAGACCTCTTAGATTAAAATTGTGTTAAAGATGCACAACTTTAGGAGCCAGCATTGAAATCTACCAAGAGCTTTAAGAAACAATTACAATTCTGAAATTGTTCCCTAGAAATTTATCCTAATGAAAGCAGATCTTCAGACATAGTAATGATAAAATATAATAACACAACAAATTCTACTGCAGCTATAGGATGAATATGCATCACGCCATAATCTAAAGGATAAGTTTAAGGAATATTTAATTGCACAGGGAGCTGTGAATGCTCTAATGTCATGTGATTACAAGTAGATGGTGGACCAGCATCTTTACCATACCTTGGTTAGGAGAGCCTGAGGCATGCTGCAGCAATGCTGCAGTGATAACGAGACTCCTGAATTGCAGTTGCCTGGTGAAATAGAATCCTACATCTTACTCACATTCCAACAGGATGCAGATCACCTGAATGACTTGTCTTTGGTCTGCGAATCAAGGATTCAAGAATGTCTCTGCAATAAGCCAGAGGGTTTAGAGAGAAAAGCTCCTTATGCATTTCTGGAAACACTGTACATCACTTCTATTCCATTGTTCTAACAAAGCTTAATCACATGTCCATTTTGAGGGGAATACAGACATATTGAGTTACACACTGACACAGATATATGGAAAGATATAACACATTTTGATTCTAATCTTTAGAAAAATCAACCCATGAGGCTGAAGAGCTGGCTCACTGGTTCAGAGCACTGGTTTCTTTGGCAGAGAACCTGGGTTCAGTTCCTACCACTCATATGGCGGCAAACAACCACTTGTAACTCTAGTTCCATGGGATCTGACACCTTTTTCTGGCCTCCATGGACACCGGACACCAAGTGGTGCACAGACATACATGTAGTTAACACACCTGTACCCACAACATTAGTCTAAACTTTTTCAAAAAAAAAAAGAAAATCTACCTATACCACGAATCTATGCATCATCAGCCCACTTGTGCACTTGCTCTCTGTTGATTCATTTATTTGGCTGTGTTTAAGATGGGAAGAAACTTGTCAGCA
Source organism: Ellobius talpinus (assembly GCA_001685095.1). Classification (NCBI taxonomy): domain Eukaryota; kingdom Metazoa; phylum Chordata; class Mammalia; order Rodentia; family Cricetidae; genus Ellobius; species Ellobius talpinus. The sequence goes on along the minus strand of LOJH01028580.1, from coordinate 16,211 downwards.
TGCCCACAGGGATTAGGCAGTCCCACCGGGTGATCTTCTTTTCCACACTTTGAGCTGCAAACTCAAATGGATTATATACAACCTACTGGGAGATCTTTTCTTTCATATATTGAACTGAAGATTTGAGTTTTCTACCTTGTAGGTACAGTTATAATGAAGTACATTGCAATGAGTTTTACAGAGATCTGGCCACACTTCCACAATCCCTTTGGTTTATGGGGCAATCATTTGGATTAGCAGTTACCCCAGTCACAGACTGTTTGCAAAGAGATGCAGCTTTGGGGCCTCCAGCTACCATCTCTTACCTCCTGTAGCAAATAGGTAACAGTCCATGATAACTGCTGGGGAATAATGCTCTTGCACACTGTAAAGATTTGTCACTTGATTTTTTAATAAAACATTTTAATAAAACGCTGATTGACCAGGAGCCAGGCAGGAAGTATGTGCTCAATTGTACCAGAGTGACAAGAAAGTACAAAGGCCCTGGGGTGGCAGAAAGTCCCTCCAATTCTTGCATCTCATAAATAATGGGTCAGCAATGTGGCAGTGATACCATAAAACTAAACTGGAGCTCCTGAGGTTGCATCACCTATTGCCACCAGTATCACCATATCTCTGCAGTCATTATAACTTTATGTTCTAACTTGTTACTCTGTGTTATAATGTAGGGCAGAGAAGCCTGTGGTATTTCTGGCCACATAAAGGCGTGGAAATCATCATACACAAGCTAAGGTTACATGTAACAAACAAGCTAAGGATGATGGGAAGGAAAAGGGCAGAGTCAGGAGACACCAGCCAGGCACAGAGAGAGCAAGATGGGCATGCTGTACAGAGAAAAGGTACCACCATGTGGCAGAGAGAAAATAGGAAATATGAGTTACCTTAAAATGTAAGAGCTAGTTAGTAATAAGCCTGAGCTATTTGGCTGAGCATTTGTAAAAAAGTATTAAATCTCAGTGTGGTAATTTGGGAAGCGGCTGCTGGGTATTTGGGACCAAATATCTCCAAATCAGGAAACTTCTGCCTACAGATGATATCCCTGTGCTTATTTATGTCTAATTGAATGTATTTCTATAACTTGAAATCTTCCTTATGTGCTTTCTTGTGTCAACTCAATGTATCCTTTTTGTCAAAGATCCTTGAGTGTGTAGAACCCCAATTTTTGAGCTTTTGTTGTGAGCAAATCAACTCAGATTGTCTGGCTAACATGAAATAAAGTGTTAAGTCTGGGAGACATTGGCCAACAGTAGGCATGTGATATCTCCTTTTAGGTATAGACGGGTCCCATTGTCCATTGTGTGTAGACATGTGACATCTCCCACTCTGTGCAGGCATATGACAGTTCTCACTGTGTGTAGACATGTGCCATCTCTCACTGTGTGTAAGCATGTGCCATCATCTCCTATGTATGGACATCTTCCCTTATATGAAGATGTGTCATCATTCACTATGTGATATTCAGAGACAGGACCAAGACTGACAATTTCCACAGAGCAGTCTCTTAGAGTAAGCTCCAAGAACATACAGAGGCAAAATGGTTACACAGGAACAACTGCCCTGAATCAGAGGATCAAAGACACAGAGTGCTCTCAGTTCATTGATCCAAGAAGGCTTCCTAGAAGTAAGTCTGAGTGTGCTAGACTCCATTATCTGCCACACCTCAGAACGTGTTTCTGCAAGCTTTGCACCCATGGCCCCCTCTTGAGCATTTCCTATACAAGAAGGAAGCAGGCACTGCTTGGGTGCTCATTCAGGCCATTCTGCCATGCACACACGAGAGTACACAATTGCCAAGGCATTGTTGTGCAATCAAGATGCAGTTAGCAGAAGATAACGAGGCTGCCACTGTCAGAACAAGCCCTGTTACTGTGCCGTACTCTACAAAATAAGTATTAAGATGACATGCCACAATGGTGACAAATTATGGTGAAGCAAGAGCACACTTAATGTCTCTCAAGTATGACACAGTGTGTATGATGATGGCCCCACCTTTTTGTGGCCAGAATTACCACAGGCTTCTCTGCCTTACATTATAACACAGAGTAACATGTTTTAACATAGTTATAATGACTGCAGAGATATGGTGATACTGGTGGCAATAGGTGATGCAACCTTGGGAGATCCGATTTAGTTTTATGGGGTCACTGCCACATTGCTGAGCAGTTGTTTATGGGATGCAGGAGTGGGAGGGACTTCCTACCACCCTAGGGCTTTTGCACTTTCTTACCAGTCTGGTACAATTGTCTTTCTTTTTTTTTCTTTTTCTTACTCATTTCATACTGAAACTTAAGAGTTCAGTTCAGTTTTCCCGAAAAAGTTCTTGTGTGGTCCAGACTGCCTAACATGCCTTTCACACTTCTCTTTCAAGCACCCAGCATAGGAATATGTTTGCAACTTCTTATTTGGTGCTTTGATAGAAGTTTGCACCCACAATCACAATGCAGGCTCCACGAGGAGAGGACGCCTTAGTATTCTATTCATCCTGATTTATATAAAGCATCCATGGCTCAGGCATTTAATGTACATTTAATGTTAAAAAAGATAAATGAGGGATTCTGTTGAGGAGAGTGTACCACAGGGAGGGTAAGTTACTTTCTCTGGGCTTTGGAGCCTTGAGAACATTCTGTTTCCTGTGATACAGACAGCAAGTAATAAGTAACAACACGTATTAATAGATGTTCCTGGAGAGGCTGAGTGAAGACAGTGATGCCAAGTGCTTCATTCTGTCAGCCAAGCTCTGCAGAATCTACAGTTGCTTCATTATACTTGCTCTACAAATTGAAAACCAAGAAGTCATATAATGTATTCAGGGGTCTAATGGTGCCATTGTGCTTGTCTTTAAAGTATTATAAATTTTTAGGGAGTCATGGGACGGGAAGTCACAGGGCCAGACGGCAACAGTGGCAGGGTTAAGATGTGGATTTGGGACTGCAGATCTGCAGTGACTTTTATTGGGTCTCCTTGAATCCAGGAGAGATGTGATAAGTCGCAGAGATGATCAGGGAATGGTGGGATCTCTGCGAAAGTAAAGAGGGTGGGAAGACTGGTCTCTGCCAGAGTAATCAGTGTGCTGTGAGGAGCTGGTGGAGAAGTACAGTGGTCTCCATTCCAAATGCAAGGAAGTGAAAGAGCAAAGGCCTGGTGAGGTCAGGGACAGAGTGAGTAGCTCTGGCTGTAGCTGCGAGGCATGTGTTAGCCAAGATGGTGGGTGTCCTAGAGGGCTGGAAAGGCAATGTGCATGTTAAGGACCAGGGGACTGAGAAATCCCAGCTAGGCATGTACTCTGCACGGATATGATATGTCCAGGTTTAAAAAGGAAGTGTCGCCAGGCATTGGTGGTGCACGCCTTTAATTCCAGCACTAGGGAGGCAGAGGCAAGTGGATCTCTGTCAGCTGGAGATCAGCCAGAGCTACAGAGTGAGTTCCAGGACAGGCTCCAAAGCTACACAGAGAAACCTTGCTCGAAAACAAACAATCAAACAAATGAAGTGTCAGTTCAGGTGGTCAAGTGCATAAAAACCAGTCCAGGAGAGTCTGGCCATCTTGTTTTTTTGCTCGTCCCCAGGCTGATGATGGCCAGTGACATCAGAAAGCATTCTGCCCATCAAGCTGTGGGGAGCTCTTCTCACACAGGCTGCTGCATCTCTTCCAGGGGCCACGGGTGATGTATGCACAAACCACTGAAGGAAAACTCTGTCTTCCTCTCCACTTCTCACGGCTTTTCACTTAGACAGAACCGATGGCCCAAACATGAAGGGGTGCTGATTCAAGTTGAGCACTTTACACTAGAAAGATTTCTTTTCTAGAGACTCAGGCTGAGCTACAGTAACTCATATATCATCAACTCCCTAATTAAGGGCATGGATGTTGCAATTGGGGCAGCCAGGATTTCAGCCCTGAATCTGCTATCCTAAGGCTGTGTGAATTCAGGGAAATGCTGTTACCTCTCTGAACCAAAATTCCTCATCTGTGCTGTTATATATCACCTAAAAAAAAATTCTGTGAAATCCCTAAGATGTACGAAATGCATGGTGGCTAAAGTAAATATTACTTTGCTTCTGTGGGAGTTGGTGCGCTATGTCACTGAGTGTGCTTTCAGAGCAACGTAATAAAGCAAAGAGTCAGTTATTCAAGGTAGGGAACCAGGCTGAACCTGGCCTTGGCCGTGTCTGCTGATATTCTCAGTGTGTGCACCCAGATGGCTCAGGAATTCCAGTTTTCAGTATTAGATCTTGAGACTCGTGCATATGCATAAGAGTGTGCACGAAAGGATGCTTGCTACAGCATGCTTAGCAATTTTATAAGAAAAAGTATATGACCATTAAATAAGGGACATTGGCTAAGTAAGAAACAAATCATCATGGAACATAAACTACAGTTAAAGGGAAGGAGGTACAATAAACAAATTGCCAAGAGGTACATGTAGTATGATATCATTTATGCAAAATGGGATGCAATTCTGTCTTCATGGGAGGAAGATCTGGAAATGTTTATAAAGCTGACATGCATATTATTGGAGAGAAGGGGAGCCAGCTGAGATTAAGGCTTCCCAAGTTAGATGTGACGGTACAGCCTCCCACCCAAATATTCGGGAAGCAGAGGCAGGAGGATCATGAATTTGAGACCCTCCTGTGCTACACAGCAAGACCCTGACTTAAGACAACTATGATAACAAAATTTTAGATTCCTGGTCAAAATAAACTATGGAAGGACATCGACGTTTTAAAACAATTTTGTGTACTGTGGAGGGCATGTGCATCCCAGGGCACATGTGTGGATGTCATCGGATGGCCTTCAGGTGTTCTGCCTCGCCTTCCTTCCTTGTTTGAGGTTGGGTCTCTGCACCCCTGCATTAGCCAGGCTGGCTAACCTGCAGGCCTCTGGAGAGTCTCCTGTCACCAACTCCCATCTCCTCACAGGGGTCCTGGAATTACAGGTGCTCCTTCCACTACTGCAATTGACTTTAATGTGGGTTTCCGGGATCCGAACCCTATAATTTCTCCAACCGCATCTCTACTATTTAAATTCTTTGCAAGAATGTATTTATATATAATATGTGTAGTCAAAGTTAAAAGAAGCCAATAGAGAAGGCTGAGCCAGGAAGATAAATTCCCCCAATGCCCAAGTTCAATACCTAATTCTGACTTCTTCCCTGAGTGTGAAAGCATCCTCCCAGCTGAGGAACACCTGGCCCTCATTTCTAATGCCCTTCACAAACTCCTTTTGGAGGGAAACTTTATGAGAATCTCTTGCCCTATCAGCCTGTGATTAAATTTCCTGGAAGTTTCCTGAAATAGAAGCAACTGCCTGACCTCTCTACACCTGGATCCATAGTTAACAGTCTGTAAAAGAGGCTTCCAGGCTGTGCAGACGTGTAAGGCAGAGTGTGGGGAGTTCATAGGAGCCAGTTGCTGTCTGAGGAAATGTTACAGCCACGAACTAGATGGAGAGTAGAGGGATGTAGCTCTGAGCTGCCCTGAGTAAGCAGATGCTCTGGGACAAGCTATAGACATGTTTGATCATTGCTAAAGCTGCAGGATCCTGGGGCAGACATGACGCGGAGCAGCTTTGGAACTCTGCTTCAACCACCAAGACTGCCCCTGGGAGATTGACTGCTGCCTGGACCCTAAGGAGATGCTGACTCCCAGTAGCCTCCAGTGACTTCCGGTCCCCAACCATGTCTTCTTATGGGGAAACAAAGCTGTCGAAACACAGGCTTCACAACCAGGTTATCCGTCATTTTGATCAGAACTCTGCTCACTTTAGTTAAATTGTCTGGGTATTTATTCTGGTGAGAACATGATCTACAACTTTAAAAAATAGAAAGTGGGTTCTTGTTACTTTTTTAGTGGTAGGGTTAGAATCCTGGGGTTTGTGCTTGCTATGCAGGCATTCTGCCTCAGAACTACACCCCCAGCCCCCTATTCTATGCATCCACTGGGCACCCATGGGAGCCCCTGTGCTGTATCCTCCCCAGAAGGTTGATGATGTTGTGAGTCATTGTCTGTAAAGGTGAAAGGAGGGAGCATGATGACTTGGGTGCTGGCCTTAGACATGTGCCATATGTCCTCACCTTTCGATGGATATGGCAAGAACGTTGACTCTCACTAACTCAAAAGGCAGGAGGGCCAAGCACTTTATCTAAACATGAACACCAGCACTAACATTTGTAGCAGGAACCTGAGCAAATCCATCTTCCCCATGTCAGAATGGGGATGACTATGTGTTACCCAATTCTGTGGTTTGAATATGAAATGTCCTTTACAGGTTCATGTATTTAAATGTTTGGTTTCCAGATGGTGACACTGTTTGGGGGGGCATAGAAGCCTCTGGAATGGAGCCTAGCTGACACACATAGATGGGCTGGTTCCATCCACTCCTGGGTCTCTTTGCTTCTTGACTGCTAGATCAGACTTTCCAGTGCCACGCAGGCAGGCCACTCCTGACAGCGTGCCTTTCCTGTCTTGATGAACTGTATCCTCTAAATAAACCATTCCTCCTGTCAGTGGCTTCTTATGGGTTATTTGGTTACAGCAACTAGAGAAGCCACTAATACACCTAACAAGTGGTAGTGGAGAATAAACTCAGATCTGAAGAGATACTTAGACGATGTGCAACCCCTAATAAATCAGCAGTGATCATCAGCTTTATTAGAGCAAAGGGTTTGAGAATCCTTATTACCTACAATCAGCTTGGCTCCACTTCCTATCTTTCCTAAAAGCCATCACAGTGGGGGGGGGCTCTCTAAACAGCAGAGGTGGGTTAACTTCTTCCCAATTCACCACCCATCTTCAGGATATCAAGAAATTGTTTCCAGGGCTTTATGAAATTCCAGGGATTTCTAGGTGAGACCAGTGAAGCAGCTAAAGTTTTTGATGAATCGCATGTTGAGCTAAGGGAAGACTGCCATGGAGCCTGGAGAGCAAACCTTAGATAGAGCAGTAGTGCTGAGAGGTTCATTGCTAAAGCTTAGTCATTGTGGGGGGGGATGCGGGGAAGCTTATGGTGCAGAAATAGAAGCAGGAGCTGCAGGCAGGCGAGCAGATGGAAGTTATTTTTAAAAGGAGGCTGCACAAAGCCGTAGGTGGAGAAAGCTCCAGACATGAAGAGCTAGGGCTACGGGTTAGAGCAGAGTTTGGAAATCCTAAAGAGAAAATTATTATCCTGAAAAGGGTGACATTTTTTTTCTAAAACTACTTCTTATGTAGCGTGTCCCCAACATCAAGAATAAAGTTGTAATTTTGAGAGTCAACATACAGTTTTCAGGTAATGGACACCTAATCCCAAGCTGCCTTAAACAGGAAGGGAAGCTGGTTGGTGTATGTAATTGGGAAGTTTCGGATGGAGAGGACTTCAGGCAGGGCTGCATCCAGGGACTCAAATGGTGCCATCAGTGATATTTATGTTCTGTTCTATTTTCTCAGTGATGCTCTCATTCTCATGCAGACCTTTCCTTCCTGGTGTCCCAACAGTAGCTAACACCTCCCCACCTCCCAACCCAAGAAGCTAAACATTTATGAGCATACGTACTCATTAACTGACCTGGGTCTCGGTCTCTACTTCCCTGAGATGCTGGCTTGAGTCTTCCTCTGTATTGGAGATAACCAAGATTCAATATATGAGACCTACACAACATGAACCAACGCATGAGGAGAACTTAAAAGTATATTATTAATAATAAGATCTTTAGAAATTTCCCCCAGAGACTGAGGAATTGTCTGCCCTGGGTGAAATCAATGTGATATTTAACAAACTGTGCAGAACCTAGATCAAAAAGATAAGCACCTTATGTCCAGCATGCAGTTTCTATGCACTCAGCAATTCCTGTACAAGTTCCCACAAGACCTCTTACACTTATCTGCTGCTCTCTGAGGGGTTTCGAACTCCCTAGTAGCCATTAGTTTTTCTTTTGTCCACCCTGTCCCCCTGAGGCACAGATCTGGATTGTGCCCACTGTGACTTTGCTGTTCTTTGGGGTCAGTCTTGAACATCATTGATTCCTGCCTTGTAGGTGGCTACTTAATGGCAGTGTGACGAAAGTTTAAATGAACGGCTCATGAAGATCGAGCTGGAGGAAGTTATTTGGGATTTACACCCCTAAACCATTGACTGGAAATGCGTGAAAACTGTCAGGAGCACAGGCAAATAACTCTCAGAACAGTGTAGGATATGTACAAGCCCATGAAGACAGAGGTGTCCTGATTCTCAGTCCAGATCCCTGTGTACTGCCCTCCAGGGACCCCTCTCTCTTGGGATTTCCTTTATTCTCCTTGGAGAGTCTTGCCATTCCCCTTTTAGTAATCAGGAAGCAGAAGGTTAAAAATAAAAACATGATGCTGGAAGTGTTTGCCAGTTCTGCATACTTCAGGGACAGATCCCACTTGGTCTCTATGCTCCTCCACTGGTGGAGAAACTTTGAGAAAGACCCCGGAGCCCGGCTTACCTCCTAGAATACCTATGTTTTCCTGTCTTCTTCTCCCAGGCAACAGCCCAGTAACGTGAAATAAAAATGCTGAATTACGGATCAAGTTGGTGATACTCAGAGCCTGGAGCCTGATTCTGGCAGCTGCAGAGAGCTGGAAGACTCTGGAAGTTCACAAGCCAGACTCTGCCTCTGTGGTAGGGAGAAGGCAGCTTTCTGTGGCATCCGGAGCCTGGCACACAGCTTCTGCTGCTGCCAATCCAGGCCTGTGGGAGACAGGGGAGAAAGAAAGGGACAGTCCTATAGAACAGATGGATTCATGTTGGAATTTTCCATGAAATGTCTTCATTTTCTTCTGTATCTAAGGCAGGATGCAGTCATTTTCCATGCTAACACCTCACAGGGTACTTGCCTTATGTGTGTCATGCATAATCTCACTTGGCTGCAGTCACCTTCTAAGAAGAGCACTGTCATGATCCCCACATTATCGATGACAGAATAAATAAATCACACTATGGTTAACCAGCTGGCCTTGTCATTGGTTTCAAAACTGGTGGAGCATTAAGTGCGATGTAAGTGGTCTCCCGGAAGAGCATGGTGAAATCAAACGTTTTGCTTTCGGGATTTTCCTAGCTAGATGAATCTGTGGAAGTCTTGCTTTCCTCATCTGTAAGATGAAGCCAAAATGATAAGGTTGATTGCCAAGTAAGACTGCACAGGTAAATATCTATTATACAATAATTCTGTGCAGAGGCAGCACGCGAAAGAAGACGTAGACTCTCTACTCATAAGCAAATTATTTAAGCTCCATGAACCTCAGACTTGAAATTGAAGGTGAAAAAAATTTTGCTAGATCATTTTATCTGTTAAATAACCAGTAATAATTGCTACTTATTAAGAACTGTTGTGAGTATTGACTGAAAAGCCATCTGAAAACATTAAGCACAGACTAGTGTGTCACAGTCACTAGGGTGGCTTCTTTCTACTGTCCCCTCTTTAACAATGTATTATTGGCCGCATCTTCATTTACTGAGCCTGAACTATATGAGGTGAGGCCTTGATTAATACTCCTGTCCATCAGATACAGACTGGAAGGGGTTAGAGTGAGGCAGATTTGGGAAGGGTACCACTTTATGGGCTCTAGATGAGCTTTAGCATGGTCAAAATTGCTCTTAGTGTTAATGAGGAATTCCTTATGGTGGTTGACTCTCCTCCCCTTTCTAAGCAAAGGAACTCTCAATTTCACACTTAGTTGAGCCACTGTAAGCCAGCAGCAGCCATTGCAAGCATCCTGTGGCTGACATGAGACAACCAAGCAAAGACTGTGGCAGATTGCCCTGACTCCTGATGGCACAGTTTATGGCAGGCTTTTTGCAGGCATAAGCCTCTAAGAAATCTAGATGAGGGCGAGTGGGGGAGTGGGAGGGAAATGGGAGGAGGGGAGGAAGTGGAAATTTTGAATGGTATTTATAAAGCTTAATAAATAAATAAATAAATGAATAAATAAATAAATAATAAAAAAGAAATCTAGATGACTCTAGAATTATTTCTACTTTGGCCAGAGAGGGAGCACTCTCCCCAGTAAAGGGGCTGCTGAGACTGGAGCTGGGAGATGAGGCTGTGGCTAATGCCCCGCACAAATCTCAGTGACTATCACAGGGGCTCCGAAGTTAAGATGTGGTCAGTCTGTTTCTTAGTTGTTTCGTTTTTGTCGATTTGACACAAACTTCTCATCTGAGGAGGAAGAATCTCAAGTGAGAAAATGTCTCCATCAAATTGACCTGTAGGCAAGCCTGTAGGACATGTTCCTGGTTCATGATTGATGATACGGGAGGGCTCCGTCAATGGAGGACAGTGCCACCCCTGAGCAGGTACTCTAAGAAAGCAGGCTTAGCAAGTCATAGGAAGCAAGCAGTAAGCAGCATTCCTCCCTGGCCTCTGCTTCAGTTCCTGTCTCTAGGTTTCTGCCTTGAGTTCCTGCGTTGACTACTCTTCATGATGGGCTGTACATTAAGACATAATAAATTATTTCCTATCCAAGTTGGGGGTTTTTTTGGTCATGGTGTTTATCACAGCACGAGAAATCAAACAAAAACAAAAACAGCCCAAACAAATGGCTAAACAAATGGCTGTGGTTGGTCAAAATGCCCATTTTCTTGCCACATATTTAGGCTTCTCAGGCTCACTGTTCTAGTTGCATTACTGTTACTATGATAAAATAGTCTAACAAGAAAACAATTGAGGGGAGAAAGTGCTTCATTCCAGTGTAAAAGTCCTGATCATAGGCCATCATTGTGGGAAAGTCAGAGCAGCTAGCCATATCACATCTATAGTCAAAAGCAGATAAAAATGAACATTACATGCTCACTTGTCTGCTTCCTTACGTTCAGTGTAATGTACCACTCTTGGGCAGTTCAGGACCCCCTTCCTAGGGAATGATACTTCTCCCTGTGTGTTGAGTCTTTCCACCTTAATTAAGACAATCCACCAAATACATGCCTGCAGATCATCCCAATATAAATAATGCTGCGTTGATACTGTCCTGCTTGGTTATAGCTAGTTGTCATATTCATTCAGGTTGTCAGCTAAAAGATACTCTTTCTCTGTTGTTGGAACATTAAGCCCACTAAAGGCTATTCTGGAGTGGCTATTTCTTACCTGCTTTCAGGAATACATACAGAAGAATCAGAGACAATAGAGAGATGTGATGGCAGCAGCGAGAGTCTAGTTGGCAGCTGAAGAAATAGCTGAATAATTCGGTGGTGACCAGGACAAGAAGAAGTAGAGAAATAGATGAAGAGAGAGAAATGCTTCTTATAGTAGGGGTAAAGGGCTATAAGAAGCCAGAGGACACACCTGCAGGCCTTGGTCACAGGAAGAGTGTCAGAGACTTGTTAAGTGTTAAAACCAAGAGTTTCAAGCCCAGGCTGAGAGCTATAATAGTGGCCACTGCCAAGGACTAAGGTTCTGATATCCATGGACTGTGTGGGGACTGTAACTTGTATATAACTAAAAGCCTGATACCCAAGGACTGCAAGAGTACTGTGGCAATTAAGGTTTCTGTTTGCTACAATTTACTCTTGTCTAAAGCTACCATAACTCGGAGGGAAAGGAAGGCACCAGAGACAGCTTTTTGAAGGGCTTCCCCTCAGCTACCTACAGTTTCTACCCAGGTGAAACCCAAGAACCAGGCAAGTGACTGCTGATGAGACAAGAACACCTTGAAAGAGCCCAGAGAGGCGAGGATAGGTTCGGACTAGGGAAAGGGGCACACATACAAAGGGAATGAGCACATTTCTAGCATGAAGAACTGGGACCAGGAGGGATGCTCAGTGGTTAAGACCACGGGCTGCTCATGCAGAGGACCCGAGTTTGGTTCCCAGCATCTGCATGGAGGCCCACAGTCACATCCAACTCCAGTTCTAGGGAATATGTCGCCCTCTTCTGGTCTGCTGGGCACCAGTCACACGCATGATACACATACAAACTTATATGAAGGCAAACACTCATACACATGAAAGAAAAATAAAATTTCCCCCAAGTTAAATACTACTTACAAAAAAAGGAAAGTTAAGTTGAGAGTTATAGGGACAGTGGGTCTAGTTTTTGTCATTCTTAGGGCAACCAGGACCCACATTAAAGTGGAAGTGGAAAGTTCTGGCAGAGGTCATTGGGATGACTAGCAGGGCTGGGATGCAATTTTGTTATGTACCAGCAGGTGACAGTGTTGTCTATTTTGGCAAACACACTGGTGCTGTGCTGTTGGTTTCTAAAAAAGTAATTAACAACAAATTCTTTTGAGTCAAGACAGCTTCATACTCCGCTGCTTAAGACTGCTACATGTGATGATCGGCAGTGTTTCATGCTTTGCATGACTACTCACAACATGGTTACTGTGATTGTGGGCTAGGTAAAAGTCTCCGAGTTCTAAACCCTGTCCTTGGAGAGTGACCTTATCAACATCTGCCCAAGGCAGAAGAGGAGAGAACAGAAGATGGGAAAAGGACAAAATAAAGAGAATTTACAGTGACTAATAAGCTTTACTATTTATCAGAACCTTGAGCTAAGACTTATGAGGATAACAGTACAAACATGACATATAATCATGTCATGACAGGTTAAATAACATGGGCTTTGCCACTAAGGTCTGAAACAAAGGTGGGGGCAGCTTGGCAATTGTGAGATCTGATGCTATCTCCAAGCAGATAGCGTCTGTGGTAATCACATTAAAGGATCTTCAGCTGGTGTCCATCAAACAATCGATCAACTACAGGGAAAGAAATTTCCACACATATGGTGTCAGTGGTCTAGGTTGATTGCAGTATGAAAGCAGTTGGGAAAATCAGCAATGTGTCCTGACAGTCACATAGTCATGTGATAATAGTAAGTGTTCACAATGTAAACACTGATAAGAAAATGCAAAAGGTGTCAGAATAGATTCAATAAGCAGTACTCAAATATATTCTGCCTCTGAGGAGTATACTTCAAATGTGGAGGCTGAAAAGACGAAAAGGAAAAATACTATGTAAAGTCTTATCAAAGAGAGCTGGCATGGTCATATTAATGTGAAAATATTGCCAGTGACCAGGAAGTTCATTTCCTAATGATCATAGAATCAATTCATAAAAGAAGACATGGTTAAACCAGACTTAAAGCAGAAGCAGCAAAAACTTCAAGAACAACTAAATGAACAGCAAGTGTGGCCTGGGATTTCAATACTCTTCTTTTGATAATTGACAGAGCAGATAGAGGGAATTAGGCACACTGTGGATTGTGAGCACTATCAACAAACTCGACCTAATTCACATTTATAGTACACTCTGACAAACAATAGACACATATACAACTTCTTCAAAGGAACAGATCACATTTGCCATGATTTATCATTTTGAGGGTAAGAAAAATATCTTAGCCAGGTGTGGAGATTCATGTCTCTATTTCCAGCAATTGGGAACTGACTCTGGAGGTCCTGAGTTGAGCTCAATGTGGGCTATAGAGCAGGACTCTGTCTCAAAAATGAATAAATAAACTAATCTTTCAAAATTGATAAGGATCCGAACCATAGATACTCACAATGTACTAGACTCTCCAAAAGCTAGAAGAGAGGATGTTGGAAGTTTTTTCCATATAGAATGATAAATGGGTGTGGGGTCATCCATATGTAGGCTGTCCATGCCCCAGTGAGTGAGTTTGTAAAGCATCGAGTCCAGTTAGTGCTGCCATTGTTCACAGGCTTATGAGGTCACCCACTGGGGCCTCACATCTCCATGAATAAAGGTGATACTAGCTGGGCTCAACGCATTATAAAACAGAAAACTAAGGACTGGGTTTGGGAAAGAGATGTTCTGGGAGGGGAGTTGGAGGGTGGGTGTGATCAGACTACATTGTACACATGTATGAAACTTAGAAAAGAACAGTTACATAGGAACACAAAAGAATGATACACGCTTGGTGTTCTGTTCGTTTTTTTTTGCTTTTGTTTTCATTTGTTTGGTTTGGTTGTTGTTGCTGTTGCTTAACTTGGCAGAAGCTGGGGTCATCTGGGAGGAGGATTCTCATTTGATAAAAATGTCTCCATCAGATTGACTTGGAGAGTTTTCTTGATTAATGATTGATATGGGAGGTCCCAGTCAACTGTGGGCAGGGCTACCCCTGGGCAGGTAGGCCTGGGTTCTATTTTTTTTTTTTAAAAAAAAGCACACTAAGAAAGCCATGGCAGCAAGCCAGTGAGAAGCATTCCTTCTGTGGCTTCTGCTTCACTTCCAGCCTTGAGCTCCTACCCTGGCTTTCCTTCATGAAGGACTGTGAGCTGCAAGGTGACGTCAACTCTTTCCTCTCCCAAGGTGCTCTTGATCATGACGTTTATCAGAGACTAGAAAGCAAATTAGAGCACTGTCATGATAGGTGATAGGTGACGGCTTCCCGATGAGACCGCTGCACAGTGTGCCGGGTCTCCAGATGAGAGCACTACACAGTGTGCCGGCA